>OENM01000187.1:0-113449 GCA_900239745.1 Rotaria magnacalcarata
ATGAAAACGAAATTCTTATACCGGCAGGGACACAATTTACTGTTGTAGCTGTGCTTCCTGTGCCCCCCAATGTACATATTATACAGATCAAAGAGGTCCGATCTTCGCTTTTCTCTCAATTAGGTAATAGTCCGGCTTACCAAAATTTAAAACTGGAGAAGTTAATCGATCAATGTGAAACTATTGGTTCGGAATTGAATTTATCATATTTTGGTGAGATAAATGATGCGGATATGTTAATTGTCGTTGATCGAGCTCTGCGAAGGAAACAATGTTCAATGATTTATTTGGGAAATAACAATATTAAATCGGAAGGAGCTCGGATTTTGGCCAATGAACTTAGTGAAAATGCATCGCTAAGTGGAATCTATCTTGGCAACAATCCCATTGGTGATGAAGGAGTAAAACATCTAGCACAGGCACTTGCTTCCCAGAAAAGAATATCGGTTCTTACGATTCTCAATATCGGCAACACATATATTGGAGACGATGGTGCTAGATATTTGGCGCAAATGCTCCGGGTGAACGCATCTCTTACTGATATAAATTTGTGGAAAAACAATTTAAGTGACCACGGTGTGATTCTTCTAGCCCAGGCTCTCATTCAAAATTTTCAATCGAAACTGACGAATCTGAATCTATCGTACAATAAGCAAATAGGTAATGGCTGCATAAACGTGCTTATAGAACTAATTCAGCAAACTCAAACTTTGAAACATCTTAACCTGGATGGGACCAGTATTTCTTCCTCAGGGAAACAACGACTCCAAAAGGTTGCACGTAAAAGACAAAATTTTATTTGCTACACGCAATCCAATCCCTCAGCAAATCCATTTTGTATAGTAATGTGAGCCATTCCTTTCATTTAACACTTGCTACTTTGACCACTGATAAATAAAATTGTTCTCACAAATAAGTGTGTGGGTGTAGGCGTGGGTCTGGGTGTGTGGGTGTGAGTGCGGGTATAGTTGTTGGTGTGGACATGGCTGGGCTCGTTGTTCACTCTATTCTACATCTGCACATGAAAAGTGAGAAATAGAGCATGATAACTCAATTCCGGAATCACACGGAATTCCTGGAATTGGTGGGAACTCTTGGGTAATGGTTCTGATAATTCCGGAATTGTATTCGAGGTGATAAACGGAATTCCGAAAATTAGATGGAATTGATTTCTAGCATGGAACTGGTTCCACAATGTTCAAAATTGCGGAGTAGGATGTATTCTCAAGGAGTCAGAGTGGGTATGGGAAAAACCATGCCGTGGGAAGGGAGGCTGAATGTGATGCGAGAAGGGGTCCCGAACTTGAAAAATGAAACTTGAAGAGGAGTTTCAGTTGAATTCAAGTTTCAAGTTTGACACTATTGAAATGTTTGACGAAAATGTTTGATGACACTCTAGAAACAGGTCAATTAAAATTTCAGATTGAGCGTTCAAAGATTCAGAACGATGACTTGAAATATGTAACGATCAGAAGTGTGTGAAGCAAGGATTTCTCGAATTGTGTCAAATATCGATTCTAAGAATCAATTGAACAGTAATCGCGTTCTCGTGTATTTTCCGTTGTTCGGTCTGAAAAACGATATGAAACAAACAAATCACAAATTAAGTCGTTTTCTGCAAAAAAAAACAATAAGACATTAGTCAACAATATCCCTCACTTTCTGGATGCATAAAAAAATCCAATCTTTTTTAAAATAATTTTCCACTATATGAAATAGTACCAATGAAAACTTTTACAGTCCGTCTGTCAAAATCCTGTATGTTTTGTTTCATTGATTTGCTCGCCCCGGATCGCCTGCCGTCAAATATTATTGAGGGATCTGTGGGATAAAACTCGTGGATCGTATTTCTCTGATAATGTGTAACGTCTTGTGTAACATCTTCACCCAAATATGCATCTCAATGTCAAATTACGGTAGATCACTTAATTAACCGTGTGGAATAAAATATGTGTACAAAAAAAATCACGAGAAGAGTTGTTTTATGGTTTACTTCATTTAGCGTTGCTAACAATTTTAAATGCGCTGATCTATCAATATTTTTATGAAACAGATATGATCGATGTTTTAACAAAATATTAGTAATGCGATACCAATGGCTCTGATTTCAACAAAAGCAAAAATTGTCCACGTATGATTAACCTATCGAATACTAATTATTTAAAAGAAAGTTTCTCAAGAGGCATAGATTTGTATTCTACTAATTATGCAGCAAGTCAACCTTCTCGTACTTACTATTGTTCTTCTGACCATTTCGACCAGAGCTTCGCATTATCGGTAAGATACAGCAAACTCTTTCTTAAACTCATCTGATATATATATAAATTTCAAGAGGTGGTTCCTTCTCGTGGACAATACAAGATGCTTCAAATAATAGCATTACGAATCAAACCAACGTACCTGCACGTATCACACAACGACATTCATGGCGTCGGTCATTCGGAAAGAATCATTTCTGTGATAAAAACACCATCGCTTCATCCGGTTTGATTGGTAAAGGTGAACTCATTAGTTCGATTTCCACACAGAATACGATACTAGCTAAAGGTCAATGCACTGATTTTAATGAACAATTCGATTATAGTAGCGGCGAAATTTCAACGTTAGTTACAGTTCCAATGAGAAACATTATCGAATATGCATATGCATACCAGGGTTGTTGTTGGATCGCACTGTTACCACCAGAGACGGGTAGCGGTAAGTATCTTTAAAATATTTTATTTGTAGAACTCCCAATCGTTCACAATATAGAACATAGTTGTGCAGTCTGCTTGCAACCACAAAAATTGACAATGTCAAACATATTATTCGCCAATGAGAGACAGATAGAAACTAATGCCAAGTCGGAAGCTTGAATTTAGTTAAAACACTCCTCTTTACATTTTAATCCTTATTTCCACGATCACACCCGGATATCTTTCCATCTCAGTTTCTTCGTATTACTCACATCCAAAGACGTCCTGTGTTAGCTGTTTTTAATTCTTGAAGGTTGAAAGCTGAATTGAATTCAATATTTCATGTATGACATGTGTAATAGTTTCACTTCATTTTTGAAGACGTTCAGTAAAAATGTGATATTTTACAGTGCTTGGTTAGTTTAATTGCTTTTTCAAGTTAAAACATGCATTAAATTTTGGAAATTTTCCTTTTGGACTTGAGTGGTCATTGAAACTTGTTATCAACACTAACCGACATAACGACGGAAAGTAAGCAAAAGTTTCTAATCTCAAATCAATTACGTTGATCTCTTGATAATAGATTGAACAATTCGCCTATACCAGCAATGAATCCTATTGTCGAACTTCAAATTGGCAAGGTACATCTCATTCAAATTCCGATGGCTGATAGCGATGGTGATCGCTTACGATGTCGATGAGGTCGAGAAGAGAAAAACGAATGTGGATGTATTTGTTCACCCAATGGTCTTCTCGAAGCAGATCCGTGTGAATTAACATACAATGCTACTTGACTTGGCTATGCAGCTGTTGGTCTCGTCATTGAAGATTTTGACTCCAGCAATGATGTACTTTCATCCATTCCGCTTCAATTTCTTATTCATATTGTCAATAAGATTGTAGATCCAAAGTGTACAAACATTTGCCCTCACTTACCTATTTGTGCTGGTGTGGGTGTATATGAAACAAGAACACCCACACCCACCCTTCTCATTATCGAACGTGTAAGATTCCCACAAAGAACAATCGATTTGACATGCCAATGTCTCTAATTTACATTGTTTTTCATATAAATTTTATTGTACTTTTCGAATATAATATATGCATATAAAAAAAAAAAGCGAAGCATTATTTCAATATAAACGAAGTTTGATCTGCCTGATATAAAACATAAATTAATAAACAATAAACATAAGATATTCGGTGAGTTTTCTAAGGCAAAAAATAATACAAGAAGACATTGAATCACAGGTACAATACAAAAAAAAGAAAGAAAGAAAGAAAGAAAAATAAACTCGTTGGGCTCTTTTATTATCGCAATGATTTTTCATGCTACAACTTGTAATTCTGTTTCATCATCAAGTGAATGTGTATTAAGTAATAACGCTGCTTTTTGTTTATCATAAAGTGAACTTGATGCTTGCTGTTTTACAGCTGATACAGCGCCCGACAGTATCTGTGCTAGACGACTGCCACGTAAACTTGAAATAAATGAACCGTTTGGTGTTCGTTCAAGATCATCAATGCCACGATGAACATTTATATTTTTTCCTTTATTCATTGACCAAAAGATAAATTCATGATTGTCATACTTCTGTATGTCTGGTTTACGAAAATTTCTTAACAGTAATGATGACATAACAACACTAACGGATGATAAAGCCATAGCTGCTGATGCCATCCATGGCATGAGTGATACACCAAATGGAAGAAAAACTCCAGCCGCAATTGGTATACCAATGAGATTATAAACCACAGCGAATAGAAAATTAAATCTTATTCTTCGAACAGTAGTTTTCGATAAAAGTATTGCGCCAAGAACATCTTCAAGTGCATCACGAATTAAAACAATATTAGCTGCTTCAACTGCGACATCCGCTCCCGTACCAACAGCAATGCCAACATCAGCACGTGCTAATGCCGGTGAATCATTGACGCCATCGCCAACCATCGCAACTTTATCACCGTTACGACTATTTTCTTTTAATGTAGCAATAAAGCGTTCTTTTTGCGTAGGTAAAACTTCAGCATAAACATTTTTTATGCCGACTTGTGCTGCTATTGCACGAGCAGTTTTAACATTATCACCCGTAACAAGTAATACATTGAGACCCATGGATTGAAGAGCAAATATGGTCAAGGGTGCTGTTGGTTTAATACGATCTGCTATGGCGATCATACCAATTATCGTACCTAAAAGATAGATTAGAGAAGACAACGTTTTCTTGTTTTTGTTTTCGCTTACTATCAACAGCAATCAACACAGCTGTATGTCCATCGTGTTCATGTTTAGACATGGCTAGATCAATTTCATTAGTTACATTCATATTATTTCTTTCCATCCATTCTCGATTACCAATTAAAACAGAATAAGTTTTGTCATTTAACGAAATATTATCACCAGATCCATTGATTTTATTTACTAGCGATTCAATTCCGTTCACCTTTGCACTCAAACCATAACCCCATATAGCATTAAAATCTTCGCAATGACCGAATTGTTCACAACCAAAATGGCCTTTACAATGTGCTCTTACAGCTTTACCTAATGGATGTTCAGAACCACTTTCAGCTGCACCAGCGATGGCCAACATTCGTTTCAATGTCCAATAAGGATCATTTTGAACAAATAGACGTGTATCGACAACGGTTGGTTTACCTTGAGTTATTGTGCCTGTTTTATCAAAAACAATTGTCCGAATTTTTTGAGCAGCTTCTAACGGTTCACCGCCTTTAACAAGAATACCTTGAGAAGCACCGACGCCTAGAAAAATCAATACAAATAATATTTTTATAAAGAATTAACTGTTGTAATTCTCAAAACAAAAATCAAACAAAGTAGTTTCCACGCAAGACTTACCAGTACCAACCATAACAGCTGTAGGTGTTGCAAGTCCAAGAGCACATGGACATGCAATCGAAAGAACTGTAATAGCAAAACGAAAAGCTAATTCAAGTATAACTTCCATTCGAGTTGGTTCTTTTCCTGGTTGATGTCCCATCATAGAATGATGATACTAAAATGAAATTTGCTCAATAGAGAGGGGGAAAATTAAAATTCTAACCATTGAGTATTTTTCGATTTTATCATACTGAGTATAACCAATAATAATCCAACAGATTAGTGTAACACCAGAAAAGCCGACAATAACAGGTACGAAGTATCCAGCAATTTTATCTGCTAATGCTTGTATAGGTGCTTTAGATGTTTGTGCTTCTTCGACTAGTTTAATTATTTGTTTAAGTGCTGTTTCATGACCAACATGTGTAGCACGAATTAATAACATTCCATTTAGATTTTTTGTTCCACCAACAACTTGTGAGCCAATCATTTTCTCAACTGGCATCGCTTCGCCAGTTATCAATGATTCATCGCATGTCGATGTACCTTGAATAACTCGGGCATCGGTAGGTATGGTTTCGCCTGGTACGACTTTTAATACATCATTACGTTGAATCAATTTTGCAAGAATAATTTTTTCTTCAATGATTGTATTCGTTTTTTCATCTAATTGAACTAAAGTTCCTTGCGGCGGTTGTAATGACAATAATTTTGTTAGAGCATCCGATGTTTTTCCCTGAATAATAATCAAAGATTTATTTGTAGTCTTCTGTATAAGATGGTAAACTTGAATTTGGTCGAAAGTAAAAATGTCGAAAATGCGAACATTGAAATAAAACTTTGTTGCAAGAAAAAAGGGAAGTTTAAATGAAGACTGTTCGGAAAGGCGTGTGATGAAGTTGTCATTATTTCACGACGAATATTGTCGTATCTTATTATAAATTTCTCATCGGTCTATCACACTATTATTCATTCAGTACAAAGAAGAATACGAATAAGAATCTTCAATCATTCATTATGCAAGAAACGAAATAAAAGTGATAGGCCCATCTGATTCAATATCTATCATCAACGATGATTGATATATCATTAATTCGAATAAAGGAAGTATAAACTTGAATGACCATCTGGTGCATCGAAACCGAAAGACACAAGAACAACACTATTACAAAGTCGAATAAACACGCTGTATGATAGATATAACAATTATCTCATTACAGAATGTGAACTCCTTAAAATTTTTGTGGTAAAAAACAAGTTTCAATCAAACAGATAGAACATTATTTAGAGATGGATCAACAATCATTCTCAAAAACTTCTAGGCTGCCTTTCAGTCTTCTTCTTTTAATAATAAACGCTTTTGTTTTAATTGAGTCTACTGGCTGAGTCATTTTCACCAAGAAAAAAAAATGTAGACAAGTATCACCTCAGCTTCGACATTTTTCTTTTCGACCAAATTCAAGATAATCTGTAAGATAGATATTCTGTCATACGTGTAGTATGAAATGTCATGTAATATTATAAATCTTCTCAACTAACCTTAGCTATATGTTCAAGCCATCTACCAAGAGCAACAAACATCATGAGCATTGGCGGCACATCAAAAAATGTAATTGGACTTGGAAGACGTTGTGTAATATTAAATAAAACTACGATACACGAATAGACATAGGCTGTGGTGGTTGCCATCACAATTAAAACATCCATATTAGCCGAGCCATGTTTCAACGCTTTGTACGCTTGAATATAAAAATAGCGACCACTAATCCACTATTAATAAGAGAAAATAAAATTGTAAAACTTATAAATATATATTTACTTGTACTGGTGTTGATAAAAGAAACATAATGAGATTTTCCAAAGATAAACCACGTATGACTTGAGGCGCTTCTTCGTGATTTTTCCATTTAAACATAAATGCCATCATAATAATCATCGCTGGAATACCAAAAAGTGCAGCAAGTAAAAATGAATTCCGCCATCTGCGATTAAGAAAAACAAACACGTTAACATCAATAAAATAATAGAGATTTATCTTTACAACGTCCTCTAGATTTTAGTAGATCGATCATAGTTAAGTCTGATTAAAGTGCATTCTCACACCCTACCTTCGAGTTTCTTGTCGATGAATTTTTGCGAGATTAGTTGTTTTAGAATCTTCAGTAACTAATGAAGCTGGAAAACCAATAGACTACAATGCAAAGAAAAATAAAACTTTCCCTTGGTTTTAATGTTCATCTTCTTACGTCAAGTTCATGTATAATATCTCTTGGACCTATTTGTGATGGATCATATTTAAATCTACCACGATGCGTAAGTAGTGCTACTTCCGCACTTTGAACTCCATGTAATTTTCCTATGGAAGTTTCAATTTTTCGTACACACGATGAACAAGTCATATTTTCAATCTAACCAAAAAGAAATTAATTCTACGCTCATCTTCTTGTTTTCTAATATATGTTTCATACATGTAAATCAATAATATCTACACTTTGTTCCACTGTATCGAGTATTTCAGCACGAAATCCAAGTTCATTAATTAAATAAGCAATTTGAGATGGAATGATATATTCCGGATTATATTTTACTTCTGCTTTATGCGCTAAAAGTGCAACACGAACCGAAGTAATACCTAAGAATAAATCAATATTGAATTCAGAAAAGTGAAGTGGATCTTTTTTCTTTGTACCTTCAACCTTTGAAAGGTTCCGTTGAATTGAATCAACACAACTCGCACATGTCATGCCAACGATGCTCACGAAACACGTCTCTGTCTCATCGTTGATGCTTATTGATTGAAATTGTTTCGATGGACTTGATTGACGAGTATTTTTAACTAAAATATTGAAATTTGTTTACTTATCTTCTATTACTTAATCGATAATTCGTTATCAATCGAGAAACAAAAATGAATAATTCAGATAAAAATTTCTTATCTCAAAAATTTTCAATAGATTCTAATTAGATAAATTTCTAATGATACATCACATTTTTAAATAGTACACAATATTGATGTTGTCATAATGCAAATATTTATTTTTCTACGTACGACATAATAATTTAAGTTTATCAGTTTACTTTATTCCTTTCTTTGCTGAGTCAATATGCGTTAGTTATTTTCTTCCAATGCTTCATATTCAAAGCTTGTTTTCGTTAGTTGTTTACGGAAATGTGCCTTCAATTACATGCGACCGATGTGACAAATTTTCTTTTGTACAATAGATGTTTGAACAGCAAGAGATCATTAATAATGCATGAAAAGCATTATTCATGTGTTTGTCTATCATTAAACTCGGATTTAACGATATCTCGAGACGCTCATCATATGATAGAGGACTACTATTAATTAATTTCAGTCTATATAGATGAAATCAACGTTAATTGTGACAGAAGAAAAAATTTATTTTATTTTGTCTTGTCACAAATCTACACGATGTTAAATTTCATCCAGCTTTTTATAGAAAAATAATTGAAATTACTCGTTGCTCTTTTCTTTTTACTAATCCAAGATTAGTTCGGATTCTCATGTCACATAGATTCAATATTTGCATCTCGTTACTTACCGTATATACCTAAACAGAGCACTATTCTACGTTACAGCGGTTTTTATATCTAACCTGACAATAGTGGTGTGTTTGAACTATCCATATGATCTAAAAACAAAAACATAATTTTCTCTCGAAATATATTCTTATTTCAGTACCTTTATTTTTGTCTTCGTCGTTGTTTGTTGACATGGCAACTTGAAAATCTAATTTTTCAATTTCTTTGATAATATTCGATAATTCAATTATATTAGAATCAAATAAAACATTTGCTGATGCATCATCAAATGATACTTTTATACTATGTATACCGGGTAGATCTTCTACAGTTTGTGTAATGTTCATAACACATGAATTGCAATGCATGCCTTGTATACGTAGATAAGCTTGAGAAATATTCTCTAATTTTGGATTTACTTTATATCCAATTGATTGTATTTTTTGATATAGTGAATAGGGATTGATTTGATTTTTGTCATATGATATTTGTGCACGGCTACTATCATTTTTTAAGGGAAAATTAACATTTAATACTCCGGCTATTGATAAGATACGTTGCATAGCAACAGGAATGTTTTCATCAGATATTCCACCGAGTTCAATATCAAGATCATAATTTTTTGTTGTTTGATTAAGCTCAGCATCGAAACCCATATCATTAATACGTTCAATAATATCATTTATATGGATGGTATTTGTATTGTAGACAATGGTTCCTATTTTTTCCTCAAGTGAAACCTAGAAAATGATGAAGCTATTAATAAATAAAAATATTTTTCTTTCTATTATTACTTTAATTGATTGAATCCCATTTAATTTACTTATTGAATTTTCAATATTTTTCACACAACTTTGGCATGTCATACCATCGATCCGTATCTGTTCTGTCGACTCTACCATGTCTGAGTATAGTTCTGTAAGTTTTTTGCTGCTCTATGTGATCGACGTTATATTTTATATAAGGAAAGAAAAAGAGAATCGTTTATACTCATTGAAAATGATTGGATAAAGAAATCCGACTCGATAGATGTGGCTTTTCGTGTGTTACTATTGGCTTAATCGAGGGAACAAATGAAAAAATATCCATCTGACGGTGCAGTCGTAAATAATTTTCGAGATTCAATGAATAATATATTTTACTTTTTTATTTAGTTGAATACAGATAAATAATGTCTCCCGATACAAATAATAATGTAGGAGGAACCGAAGAACATGACGACGAAGAAGAAGAAGATGAGGACGAACCTGTATTTAAATTTTCCACAATAACAGTCGGCCCCGGAGTTCGAAAAAATAATGAAAACAGTAAAAATATACCGGCGGAATTCAGCTGTATCGCTGTACATGAAAAATTTCTTGTTATTGGCAAGCCTACAGGTGAAATTATAATTACGGATCATCTCGGAAATATTATATCACAATTTCAAATTAAAGCGGTAATCATTTCATTTGATCAGAGTCAAACGATCAATTCATAAACTATATTTCATTTGCTTTGTTTTCTATTTTTATAGCACACTTATCCAGTAAATGCAATATCGATTGACGACAATGGAGAATTCATTGGTAGCTGTTGTCAAGAAGGAAAAGTAAAAGCTTATTAATAGGTTTTTGTATTAACTTGAAAATGATTTTCATCTAGGTCAAAATCTCTGGTTTATTGAATAAAACCGATGATCAACTAATCACATTTAATCGTCCAATTAGAGCTGTGTGTCTTGATCCGAATTTTGCTAGGACAAAAATGTTTGTCACTGGCGATACATCTGTACGTTAGCGTATCTATCAATTAAAAACCGATTATAGTTTTCTTTGTAATAGCTTGTTTTAAATGAAAGAGGTACTTTTTATCGACATAAAACAACACCATTATTCGAATTTAATGGTGGACTTATTCATACACTTCGTTGGAAGGAAACGTTAATTGCATTTGCTAATGACAAAGTATTTTAGGATTATATTCAGTAATTGATTGTTTGACCGTATTTTTTAAAATCATAGGGCGTTGGCATTTACGATTTACGTGCAAGACGATTAATTGGATTGGAGGAAACTGATGGTCAAAAAGAGTATGATCTATTTATTCTTCTCATCAAGAAGAGTAAATAGCTAATATTTTTATTTAAGACTTCCTCGTGGTGTTTATCCAAGTCGTATATCATGGAATGACCCAACAACATTAGCAGTAGCATGTGCTAAAACTATTAAAATACTATCGATTACAACTGAAGCCAGTAGTGAACATCAAGCAAATGCGCCAAAAAAACATATAAACACAAGTAGGATAATTACTTGGAAAGAAAGCGAGATTTCCAGAGTACAGATGGAGTAAAAAAACTCAAAATACGAGTATTGAATTTTTCTCGAAGCAGAGACAGACAATAGAAAAGCTATAATCACCGGGACCAAAAAGACCACGGCTCCGCACATTTCTAATATGTATAGAAAAATCCTAAGTACATTCTTCAGCTCGGATATTTTATTTTCTGCGCTTTTCTTTTAGCTATGTCATTCAAAATTGAATTTTATGCATGTGGTTTAACATCTGTCAATCGTGATTTAGTTGTATTTGGTATCGAAGATTTTAGTATAGCTGTAGCTATTCGTTTTTTGTCTTGGTATCTATGTATATATATATATGTTGAATTATTTATTTAGGCTGGTACATCTGACCCATCATTAACCGTATTAGTATCGAAAGGCAAAATATATGAAGAGAAAGCTCATGATCCATTTCGAATGTACAATGATGAGCTAACATCGCCATTCCAATTTCAAATTGGTAAAATTTTCTTCGGCTATTTTTCTTTCGTATTTAAATTATCGTTTGTTTATAAAATAGAATATTTACCAGATGAACAATGCTTTTTTATTCTAAGTCCCTATGATATTGTTAAAGCCGAACGTCGAGATTACGATGATCATATTGAATATTTAATTAATAAGAAAAGATTTGAGGATGCAATAAAAGCTTTTGAAAATCCTCCGAGTCCAAATGAAAAACCAAAGCGATATAACCCTCAGGTAAAGCTACGAAAATCCAACAGGAAGTTTATCGAATTAAATGTTTGGTTTGCTTCTTCTAAAGACCATCTATCTAGCATATGTAAAATCTTTAATGGAGGCTAATCAAAAAGAAAAAGCGGTCGAATTGTTTCCTCGTGTTTATACAACATCGAAAGAATGGGAAGAACAAATACTTACATTTATTCAACGAAATGAACTTGATGTAAGTAGAAATGGTAATGAAACAAGAAGGAATAGAAGCATTTAATTTAGTTAATTGTATCCAAAATTCCAACAAGTAAGCCGCAACTTGATGCAGCTATTTATGAAAAAGTACTTAGTACATATTTAATGCAGAAAAAATTTGAAGTAAGTTTATGAGCAAGTGAAAAATCGAATTAAAAATTATTATTTTAACACAGAAATTAAAAGAATTACTACTTCAATGGCCATCGAATATTTTTAATCTAACGTCAATTGATCAATTAATTCGTTTACAAATGGACGATGAACGTACAGCAAAAGCATTACTTGAATGTTCAGCAGTTATGTACGAAAAAATATGCATATTTTCATTTTCGTTCATAAGTTTTACTGTTTTTCTTATGTATAGTGCGGAAAAACAAGGCAATGTATCGAAAACGTTAGATATTTATCTAAAGTATAGTAGTAGAAATTTGATTTTTATGAATAATTAACTGTCGTACGGGTATTTTTAGAATGGACAATGCTCAAGTATTTCAATTGATCGAAAGGAAAAATCTCCATGCTGAAATTCTTCCACATATTGAAAAACTGATGTCAATTAATCGAAAAGTTTGTTTGATAATCTCAAGTTTTAGATGAACATATTAATCTTTCTGAATGCAAAATATCGAAATGATGCGTACTCAGAAGTGTCGAATGATTTTATTTTCACCCAAAAACCTTCAGAACACTTCAGCTAAAACGGAGTCTATCCTTAATCGAATAAGTATATTTCGAGGGTAAAAAACGAATTTCCGCTTAGATGTTCTAACATTCTTCAATTCTTATGGTAGTGTTAGAATTTCAATTAAACATGTTCCAAGCTCTCTAGGACACGCATGACAACGGTATGAATAAGTTCTTCAAGGTTGAGGGGTGAACTCAAAAAACAAACAATGATTCATCGTGAATAGATCTCATTTTTAATGTAGAACTATATATCAACAGAGTTTAATATCAAATTCCTAAAACAACGATCGTCCACTTGTTACTTCAATCAAACATACGTAGATATTGAAATTTCGATTTTTTTTTGTTTGTTTTTAGACGGCATTGGATATGTTGATTAATCATATGGATAAACTACCTGTAAGTATACATGACGGTCGAAATTCGAATTCCGTCAAATTTATATAAATTAAAAAATGAATATTCATGTATTCTATTGAAAATTTAGGTCCGGTCAGTTTATAATGTGTTACAGAATAGTCCCCGCAATCTTCATGCTGTTCGTATAAATGAATAATTTTCGAAAAATCTCTTTCATTTTTACAAATTCTTTGTTTTTGTCTAGTATCTTGATGGTGTATTTTCGAAAAATCCTAATGATTCACGTGATTTTCACACAGCTCAAGTATCACTCTATGCTAATTATGAACCCGAGAAACTCCTGGGATTTTTACGTAAAGCTGGAAATTATAATTTACAAGAAGCATTAGCAATATGTGAAGTAAAGAATCTTTATCGTGAAACTGTTTTTCTCTATGGTATGAAGAGTTTGTTTGTTTATGTCTTCTTTCGTTTTTTACTCATAACAGTGAAATTCTAGGCCGAGCAGGAAATGGACCTGTTGCATTACAAATTATTCTTGAACAATTACATGATATTGAAGAAGCAATTAAATTTTGTCGTGAAACAGGTAGTGAACAATTATGGACACGACTAATTGAGCAATCCGTTGGCAAGCCAGGTGAATATTAGAAAAAGTTAATAATTTGAAACAAAAAATTTATTTTCTTTTTTGTTTTGGTTACAGAATTTATCAGAGGCCTATTGAATCATGCTGGTAGTGATATCAATTTACAAAAATTAATCGATTCCATCGGAGCCGATTTACGAATACCTGGCTTACGTGATTCATTGTGCAAAATCATGCAAGATTTTAATATTCAGGTAGTTTACAATTGAAAATATGGAGCGCTTCATAATGCAATTAGTAAAGATATATTTATCAATAAGAATCATTCGCTCATGTGATGATAGTGTGACATTTAAGGAAAACTTTTGAATTGAATGCATAGAGAATATAATTGAATGTGTTGATAGGAATAACTTTGACTGTTTTCGGAGTTACTCGAGAAGGGTGGTCAGTTCTCCAGCAACAAATAAATATTGTAAGAAAATAGTTTTGGTCAATGACTCAGCCTCACTACTCGGATCTTTCATACGACGGAACGGAGTTCAAATTTTGGCATTGAAACATTCAATCACTCTTATTTAGGGATGTAACAATACCATTTGGAGACACATAAGGANTGGATTTTTTCTGTTGGTATCGGTATTTTATATACTGCTATCAGATAGAGCTAACTTCGCTGGTTATAACTAACGCAAAGTATTGGTTGGTATTGGTAGATTTTCATTGTGAAAATTGGCATTCCTTATGTGTCTCCAAATGGTATTGTTACATCCCTACTCTTTTTATTCATTTCTTAGATGTCTCTATCAGAATGTTGTCGAAAAATAATCGTGCACGATTGTTTGGCATTACGAAAAAAGACAGTAACGTTACTTCAGAGCGGCTATCTAATTACACGTATAATTGATTTTTTTGTTTAATTGTATTTTTATGGCTTTATTATCTTTTAACTAGATACCGATGTTTGTGCTAAATGCCATAGTCTTATATACAGTCCTGGTAAGTTTTCATTTTGAAACGAACTATCTAGTACGGATTAAGCTTATTTAAGATATTCAATTCAATCCTCCGATTTCTGTCTTTTTTTGTCTGCATGTCTTTCATGCAAAATGTATTGAAGCAAATCCAGTAAGAACACAAGTTTTTTTTTTTTATTTGAATTAAAAACTCTTTTATCTCTCTTATAGGAAGTATGTGGAGTTTGTTCGACAAGTTCACTGTTTGGTTCATATTAATCTATCATACGAACTATTTGGCCGAGCGAAAAAATGATTATTTTTGTTCTTTCCGTCCTTATTTGTTCATCGTGATTGCATTCTTTTCTCGCTCTCTCTCTCTCTCTGTGTGTATGTAATTGTACTTAGACTGATTTGTAAAAGAACGCTAACAGTAAGATTCGATTGAGTATATTCATGCATCTATTATTACTATTTGTGTATTGTGTGTGTGTGAAGATAATATTTTTTGAATGAACAAAAACAAAACAAGACATAATGATTGCCTACAATAGTTGTTATGTTTCTATTTAAGATGGTTCTACTCGGTTTCATTGATGAACCTAAAGGAGGAAAAACAGGTTATGATGACGATCCATCCAATTGGACTATTTCAAGAATCGGCGGGCAACCTGTAAGTTTTTATGATAAAAACGATTTATTGTTTCTAAACGAAATACATCCCATATAGGCCTATCCCAGTGAAGAAGTCTCAATAAAATTGAAATCGTGTCTTCTATGTGCAAAATGTCAAGCCGAACAGATATTTGTTTGTCAAGTCTATTGCCCGTTGGAAGGTCATAAATATGATCGTACTCTGTATTTATTTGCATGTCGAAATCCATCTTGTTGGAATACATCAGCTAGGTTTGTCTATAGGATTTTTACCCAAGGAAATTGGTTTTTGAATACTAATCATATTTTAGTTGGACTGCAATACGTTGTCAAAAGTTCGATGAAACAGTTGAAGAATCAGACCAAATTGATGATGCACCACCAGCTACGGTACCGGTATCAGCAACTGATTGGTGTGACGATGCTGATGCATGGAATAGTGATGATAATGATGATGGTGTTAAAATTGAGAAAAAATCAATCCCGGTTGTTACAAAAGTTAAAAAAGAAATAAAAATAGAACCAGAAATACCATTGAGTACGATGACAATCGAAGATGAAAATGAAAAATCGTCGAGTGATGAGGAAGATGAAATAGATGTTGATGCAAAAACAAAATCTAAAGATAAACTTGTACCGGTTGCATCAATTGATGCTTTTAATGAATGGAAAAAAACGAACCTAAAACAACAAACATTAGATTCGTCCAATAGTGCATCGTTTCCATTTTATTATATTGTTATCGATGACGAACAAGATGTTATTGATGAAGCTAAATTAAATGAAAAAAAAACATTAAAAAAGAAGGTAAGACAATTGAACGCTATCGATGAGGACGAAGATGATGATTCAACGAAAGGTGGAAAAGAGTAAGTGTTCTTTTATGTAATATTTAAAAACATAGAAAGAATTCGTTATCTAGAAAATATGAAAAAACACCTGATATTGAACATGGTGATGTCGTTTTTTATCGATTTCAACAAAAAATTAGATATGCACCTGATCAAATCATCCGGTAGGATACGAATTATAAAGAAAAATTTATTATAAAAATCCTCTTGTTAAGTTAGAGCGATAGCAGCCTTCATACATGAAGTAACTCGCAGGATTTTGTAGAACTCACATATATTTTCGAAAAAAATTGTGAATGTGAGTTTAAACATAAGATTTTTGTAGTTGCGACCTCCTCATTATAGACATTATTTTTCTACAAGTCTCATCATATAATTTATTACATCTCTAAATGGAAAAATATCGTCGTAAACGATTGTTTGTTCTCCTGTTCAAGGAATTTAGAGCATCCGAAAACCGCTCATTTTCGTACTTAATTTCAACCTAAAATTATTTCTGAAAATTCTATTATGCTTTTCAAGATATGATTGGTCTGGTAATCCATTGATTTTAACCAAGCTCAATGCCAATACATTATCAACAACTCAGAAATGTCGTCACTGTCAATCTTCATGTGTTTTTGAATTTCAACTGATGCCAGCACTTGTTAATTTCCTCAAAATAGATAATCAAATCGGTTTGAAAACTTTTTAACAAAAGCATTTTAATCTGTTTTATGTTTTCTAGGCCTTGAATTTGGCGCTGTTTTTGTTTACACGTGTTCCGCTAATTGCTGGAATAATAATAATAATGATCTGTATCGATTTGAAAATGTTTTTGTTCAAGCAGATCCAGATCAGAGTTTATTTGACTAAACAAAAACTAGGAAGAAAGAAAAAGAATACAAAAACGTTGTTTTTTTTTGGTTTTTCAGATGATTGAACAATTGATTTTAGCTGCTATTATTCTTAAAATTATTGAACCTATTGTCTTAGGTGTAAGTTAGCTCGTGGAAAATAATTCCGAAAACAGAAGTGTTTTATTTTGCTAGGTGATTTGTCTTTTACGTTCATTTAATATGGCAGCTCGAAGTGAAAATGAGAAACACTTTCGAGATCCAACAACAAAATCTCGAAATTATTTCCATCTATCAACGATTCACCTTTAAAATATCTTTCGGTTATCATTCCAGCGTATAACGAAGTCGATCGATGTAAATTGACTGAAAGTCTATAAATTCGTATTCTCGATTTGTTTTTCTTTTTCAGTGCCTGCTATGATAAAAGATACAATGGGCTATTTAGAGAAACGTCAAGTATGTATACAATCCTATGATAATAATTTACAATAAGAGACATAGGCATTCGGCGTCAAATATTATCCTAATGAAAATTAAGAGAAGTCAAACTTTGATTGTACTATGCGTTTCGATTCTAAATAAATAAACACTGATTTTATTAAAACATAGTGGGAAAAAATGGCTCGTCTACAAGATTTATCTTTCGAATCATGATTGAGCCATTTCGATTGAAGATTTTCTTATTTTTTCAGGCAAATGATCAATCATTCACATACGAATTAATTATAGTTGACGATGGAAGTCCTGATAAAACTACTGAAGTAATTACATTTTTCGTTGAATTTAACTCCTATTTTTCTTGAAGNCCCCCCCCCCCCCCCCCTCAGATCTGAGTTGTCACTTAGAAAGGTCCGTTTGAGCTGAAATTTTCAGGGATGACTGGTCTTCATTAGAAACAGTCGTGATAAAAATTTCAGTTCGATATATTGAACTGAGTCGAAAATATGACTTTTTTACATACGAATTATGGCTACCAGAAGAATCCATAAGGCTCTGCCAGTAGGAGAGCTATAAAAGTCGTGCTTGTTTTAAATTAAACCCAACACCAATACGCAAATTTTGTCAGAACAGAATTTTAAAATTTGCTCTAGTTCGTGTTTTGCAAGTATTTTACTCGAATAGGGGTCAACATTTGGCTAAAAATGGCCACCTGTTGATATTGACTCCGACTTTTCTAAGTTCAGGAATCAAATATAAAAAATCTGATCGGACAAGATTTTACTTGCACTTGAAATTTCAAAATAAAAATAAATGACCTTAATATCTTAAATCGCTTGAAACTAGTTTCAGTTTTTCTGACAAAAACCTTGTTTAGAGAAAAACGATAAATAAGTTTAAGGGGGAGGGGTCGCGGTTCCTGGTTTTTCGATTTAATAAGCTCATCTGATCGAGCATATTGTTTTACGTATATCCTCCAGCGTTTACGTTTTTCTAATTTGCTTACACCGAATTATAATCAAATCAAGACCAGATTTTTTTGTTGAAAACTCACCCCTGGGTGCATCTAGTATTAAACTGACTCTGCACATAAAGTAAAAGCGAAACAAAACCCTTTATATATGAATCGATTGAGAATTCTTCTCTCTATCTGACACATTTTAAATGAGCTTGAAAGAAAAATCTCTGCGTACCATTTTGTAGCGAATACTAGGGTTTAGACAGCTTTTACTTACACTCCAATAACTTTCAGTCGTGTTTTTAGTATTAAATTAATATTCAAAAATATATTTCAACACAGCATTCGATAGTGAATTTCAAGCGCTACAAAATGGCATAAAAATACTGAAATTATAACAATATTTTGAGAAAAAAATCTAGAGTGATACTAGTGTGGGAACCTCCTTGTTGCTTATTTTCACTTTTAAGTTGCAGATTTGCGCGAGAAAAATGTCAAATTCAACAAAATGAATACGATATTGTTAATCCGCATTAAAAACTGGGTAGAATTACATAGTTTACAATAGGTTCCAGGGGTGGTCAATTTTTTTCGATTTTTCACCCGTACTCCCTCCCCTTCACGGATAGGGTGAGAAGTCATCATCGCCAAAAAACTTGTTAACCCCTCAATTGAATGAAATCGATAGAAGCATCATTTCTGCACATATGCATTATATTTCTTCTTTCCTAAACGGACTTCTTTAATTGCAAGACAGCGATCTGTGAAGCAAGGTAAAACAAATCGTCGTCGGGTCGAGAACTGTCTCTTTTTTATTCGGAGACCATTTTTATGGAAAACAAGCCTCATATTCGTGATCAGCGTACTGAATAAGCTATGTCTAGATCAAACTTCGGAAAAAAAGAAAAAAAAATTTGATTTTCGGGAGAGTGGCCAAAGCAAAATGGTTTTACAAAAAACAAAAATTTTTTTTTCCAAAAGAAAGTACACTATTTCGTTCAGAATTTTATACTGATTCCAACCATGTAACTATTTTTTCAGAAAATAATTCGGTCAAAAAATGACCTTACCGCCACTTGTCTTTTCTCGAAAAACAAGGTACGGTTTAGTATCTTTTCGATAAATCCCTTATTATCGAACCTTTTTTAAAAAACCTATATATATTCTGAAAGAGGAAACTTTGAGGCATCTACCCATGATAAAAACTCAAACTTTAATCTTTAAAAAAAAATCGACTTTGTTAAGGGGGGGGGCTGTGTGTGTGACGGCAGCATTGCCTTTGTATCTTATTTTGATGCTTGTTGTATATGTATACTCATCTATATATGTGCTTGTTTTACTAATTTAATTTTCTTGTTTTTCGCGCGCTCATTCAGAGTGGTGTGAGTTACTACAATAAAAACAGCTCTTGATCCTTTAAAAATAAACTCAATCAAACTCAACCTATACTCAATCTTTACTTTTGCAAGCAATTTTGCCATCTGCCAAATAAATTATTGTGGCACCTAGTCCTTGTACTAGTTGCGTCTTTATGTGCACTCAGTGACGTGACAGGGGGCCTTAATTTTTCTTAAAAATTTCGCTCAAATACAGTGCTCACTATGGAACAGATATTGTCCGAGTGTTAACTCTCGACGCTAATCGCGGCAAAGGTGGTGCTGTACGAATGGTGAAACAGAGTGTTTGTTAATAAATATGAACAGTACACGTTTTTGTTTTTATCTATCAGGGTGTATTCAGTGCTCGAGGCCAATGGATTTCATTTGCAGATGCCGATGGAGTAACACAATTCAGTGATTTAGCTAAAGTTGAAAAGCGAGCGTTGGAAGCAATGAAAGTTGAATAAAATGCTTTCATTACTTCGTTTTCCTACGTTTTTCGTTTTAGAATAACGAAGTTGTTATTTGTGGCTCAAGACGTCATTTAGAAACATAATCCGTTGCAGAAGTCAATCAATTTTTTATTCTTTAACGATTAAAAATAAAAATTTTCTTATTTTCAGAGATCAGCGTTTCGTACATTACTAATGTATGCCTTTCATTTTGAAGTCTGGTTATTTGCAGTCAAATCTATTCGTGATACTCAATGTGGTTTTAAATTATTTTCACGTGAAAGTGTAAGAAAGATTTTTCCGCAAATGCATGTTGAACGATGGTAGATGGTAAATAGAAATAGTTCGCTAGCTTTGATTCTTTTTAATAAAATTATTATTTTCAGGGCATTCGATGTTGAACTTTTGTATATCACAGAGAAATTAAATATTCCAATTTTTGAAGTCGATGTAAATTGGCAAGAAATTCCAGGTTCAAAACTGGACCCATTCACGGCTTCATTTCAGAAGGGTATTGATATATTAGCTATTTGGATACGATATTTATTTGGCATATGGAAAATTCAATATCAAAATCAATAACTCTTGTTATTCTTAACCAGAAAGTTTTCTGTTTATGTATTTGTATGATTGTTATGATTGAAACGAATAGATTATATCGATTGACAAACAGTAGAGACGAAGAGAAAAAAGATTTCATTCATACTTTGCATGCTGAGAGTATGACATACGAAACGGAATCATCAAAATCAATCAATTGTGTCAGCACTTGTTATAACACAAACTCTCTTCGCACGTCTAAGCTTTACAAAATGCTATTCGATAGAATTCTTGAACGAGAACAATAAAATGTCGTATGAATAGAAACAGTCGGGTTAGAAAAAAAAAGAATTAGGTGTGTACTTTCAAACATGTCTTATTTGGGTTCGATAACAATCAGGATATAAATAATGATGTCTCATTTAGGTCCCCACTTAATAGTTAATAGAGATATATAATTTTATTGGATATATTTGAATAGTCATCATGTATACAATGGATAAGACTAATATCAGAGAGAGAGAGAAATAATACAGAAAAAATAAAGATATTACTTTAGACACGAAGAAAAGAATTTTCTATTTTATTGGCTTTGTTTTTACTGTTTTTCCACATAAAATTGCCAACTCTAAATCCGTAATTTCACCTATATTATGATCATTAAGAAGAATACGAAGTTGAGCATTAATATCTTCCGTTATTTGTTTTTTTTTATTGTATGGACATCAAGTTCACGTATAATTGATCTACTATCACGACTTACTGATAAAGAAGTTGTACAAGGTCAGGTACGACAACGCCATTCATTACTGTCCTTGTGTTCTCGTTTGAGTGTATATTGAAAGCCTTTATAATTCAGTACCAATGCATTACGATTTGTCGTTGTAAAATACATATCCATTGTTGTTCGCTTAAACTTTTGAATGTTTACTTTGATGACTGTAGTCTTATTCGATTTAGTCAAATTATTATGTGTATTTCGTCGAACAAATAACAACTTTTAACACATATACTAGACATTTTTCTCTTTAAGTTAGCTTAACGCTTTTGTTTTTTCTAGTGAAAACATCACGTGCAAAAGAGAGGGACCGAAATGAGAGTGGGACCAAAGTGAGAAGAACCCAAATAAAACATGTTTCAATGGGACTGATATGAGAAAGGACCGATTGGGACCGAATCGAGCTGCTCCCAATCCCATAAATTCTTTGTTTAAAAAAGCATCATGTCATGAGATCATTCTTTCTCGCAAAGTGCGTAAATCAATATTAATAAGAAAAGAAAAATACTATGTTCCTAATATAAATTTTCCGCATCTACTTCCATGTCAATACCATAGATCGTTAATTGAAATTTAGTAAGCAATCTTTTATCTTATAAACATTCTTCTAGTAAATTAATTTTCCAGTCAATCATAAAATTTCTTTTTCTTCTCTGCTTCTTTTATCTCTTCGTTCAGTTCTTATAAATTAACTATATCATATTCAAAACAAACTCTATCAAATCTACAGAGATTATTAACAATTCGGTGTTCGCCTACATGTGTATTCAAACAATTCTAATTAAGAAGAAATCTCTTGGGCAATTGTCCTTCGACATATTGATTTTGAAAAATAAAGATAAAGTTCTCAGGCGAATATTTGATTAGCAAAATCTAATCATGATTGAATCGCACAATACATGTGCTGCATATTTAGCGTGCGATTAAAGTTGACTTCATTAAAAAGAAAGAAAGAAGAAGAGGTCTCAGATTGCAACGCACTCGATTCTTATTAATAAAAGAAGTCTATATATACATAGAAAATTGATTGACGCGTTTACTATCTGTTTCTTTTACAGTTTATATTGGCAATTAAACATAAAATTAATCATGGATGCTGATGAATTTCGACAACGAGGTAAAGAAGTTATTGATTTTATTGCTGATTATTTAACAAATATTCGATCACGACGTGTTTTTCCAAATGTTAAACCGGGTTATATGCGTCCTATGATTGCCGACGAAGCACCAAAACAAGGTGAACCATGGGAGAATATTTTCAATGATATCGACCGAGTTATTATGCCTGGCGTATGTATTATAGAAAGTTTTTTTTTTGTTTCCCTGACATATTTTATGTTTTTCACTATAGATTACACATTGGGAATCGCCTTATATGCATGCGTATTTTCCAGCATTGAATTCCTATCCATCCTTACTTGGCGTATGATAGATCATAACTATTTACAGTGTTTTTTTTTAAAGTTTATATTTAGGATATGCTAGCCAATGGTTTTAATCAACTAGGATTTACATGGGTATGTATGTGAGATAGAGTAATATTTTTAAAACTATCAGCAGGTAGATTACGAGAATATCGAATTTTTTCGTCTTATTATGAAATCGCGATTCTCTTAAGGCTATCTTTCAAATAAAACCGGAGCTGAACGACGAGAAAAAAGTTTGTTTTAGTTGAAAATGATTATGATGAGATCTAATACGAGTGTATTCTAAATGATATGTGATTCAATCAGAGATACAGTCAGCTCGCTTTCCATGGAAACAGCAGGCGATGCTAGAAAATATTTTTTAGTTTACTGGAATAACTTTAAAAAAGCAAGCATTTTATTTAACATCGATTGTGTAGATTTCATAGGTAATTATAACCACGAATTGTATGTTACATTGAGATTTCTATTCAAAAATAGATTACATGCACAACAAAAAAATGCGTTTTTAATCATTCTATGATAAATTTCTGATTTTTTCATGAATAAAATAGGCATCAAGTCCAGCATGCACTGAATTAGAAACAGTTGTAATGGATTGGTTAGCAAAAATGATTGGGTTACCAAATGATTTTCTTCATTCACAAGCCGATACGACGGGCGGTGGTGTGATACAAGTAGGTCAAAGATAGTTTATTTTCCTAGGTTTATATCGTCGATATTGTTCTAGACAACAGCTTCCGAGGCAACGCTCGTAGCATTGCTTGCTGCTCGAAAAGAAGTTATTCGCCGTATTCAAAGTCAATTTCCTTATTTAAGTCCAGCGGAAATCAACGGACGTCTTATTGCTTATTGTTCGGATCAGGCTCATTCGTCTGTCGAGAAAGCATGTCTTATCGGTTTGGTTAAACTTCATTTTGTACCAAGTGACGATAAACTACGTTTACGTGGCAATGCCTTACGACAAGCGATTGCCAATGATAAAGAAAATGGCCTTATACCATTTTATGTAAATACAAAAAACAAAAATAACCAAACAAATGTTTTTCAAGAATTAAATTTTGATTTGTTTTTAGCTTTGTGCAACACTCGGCACTACTGGAGCTTGTGCATTTGATAATCTTGTTGAACTTGGTCCAGTATGTAAGTTTGTTTATTATGAGAAATATGTATGAATCGCTATGAATGATAAGTTTGAATAGGTGAACGAGAACATATTTGGATACATGTTGATGCAGCTTATGCTGGAAGTGCTTTTATTTGTCCGGAATTTCGACAGTTTATGAATGGAGTAGAATTTACTCAATCGTTTGCATTTAATCCATCGAAATGGATGATGGTCAGATTTTGGTTTCAGTTTGTTTCATTGAATTTATTTTATGCATTGTTTTAGGTACATTTTGATTGTACGGCAATGTGGTACGATAAAAATTGAATTAAGTATTTTGCATCTCTAGTGTGTCTTTAGGGTAAAGTCAAGTGCTGCACTTCATCGAGCATTTAATGTTGATCCACTATATCTTCAACATGAAAATGCGGGTGTAGCCATTGACTATATGGTAATGTCTATTGATCAATAGTTTTTACTTTGAAAATTGAAGTAGAGAGAAGATTTATTTAAATCCCTGTGAAATATGTTAACAACGGTTCATCACAAGCTGTTGCGGATATATTATTAGACAATGTATATCAATAATCTATAATGAATAAAAGTTATCTTACGATGGAAGGTCTCTGGGTCAGCACCCAGGGACCTTCCCTCGTAAGTAATATTTCAAAAATAAAATTCGTGCCTCATGTGATTTCGAGACAATCAATAGACATAATTAATTGAAACAAAAATAGAGCGAGTCTCTTCATTTGTACCTAACCTGTTTTTTATGAAGAGTCATAAAAACAAACGAATCCTATCATGAAAAACATCATTCACATAGTCTTTGATATTTTTCTAGCATTGGCAAGTTCCATTGAGTCGTCGATTTCGTTCATTGAAACTTTGGTTTGTTATTCGTTCATTTGGTGTTGAAGGTTTACAAAAACACATTCGAAATGTAAGATATCATTCTGTCTATTTTATTGTTGTTACAGTCAGCATTTAAACTTGTTTCTTGAAGAGTGTTCGAATGGGCACATTATTTGAATCATTGGTCAGAAGAGACGATCGCTTCGAATTACCAGTTGAACGACATCTTGGCTTAGTTGTTTTTCGATTAAAAGGTGAAAATGAATTAACTGAACAATTATTAAAAGAAATAAATAGCGGCGGACAAATTCATTGTGTACCAGCATCGATTAAAGGAAAATATATCATACGTTTTACGGTTACAGCAACATCAACAAATGCGAATGATATAAATCGTGATTGGAAAATAATTCAAGCAGCAGCTAGTAAAATCCTACGTCCGTTAGATAATCTATCACCACAAGAACGACGTAATACAATAAAAAATCTCAGCGATGATTTTCGTATGTCGCTTGTTTTATCAAATACACCGCATAGTCCATGTTTAATAAATGGAAGTTTTGCTGCCATGTTACCATTGAACACAGATCATATATATGCGATGACACATGAATTAAGTCAACGTGGATTAAAAAATTCCCTTTTACCAATATCAACACGACGTCGAACAAAACATTATTCTGGTGAACCAGCAATGAGTAAACAAATGAGTATGGATGGCTACTTAGTGAATAGTGATCAACAAAAATGCTCATTGTCTCCAGCTCCATTAGCGCCACCAATAAGTCGACAAGGAAGTTTAGATTCACGCATTGAAGAAATCTTAGAAAATAATAATATGGACAATAAAGGAAACAATGAATTTTTAGCATTGTCGCCAACTTGTCACACTGATTTGGCTATTTATGTACCAAAAATTATTAAAGAATAAAAAAAATTTTGTTTCTATTTATTTATCATGTTTATTTTCATTACATGGGACAAAGAAAAACAAAAATTCATTTTTTTGCAGGATAATAATAATAAATGTTTGTCTGTGCTTATTACGTATCTATTTGAATAAATATTATTTTGATGAAAACAAACAAGTAGTAGAATATGTAACATTTTCGATTGGAAGACATTGCAAAGATAATAGGTGTTGATTTGAAGGTAGAAGGATTCGAAAAGAAAAGCTTTTTTTTAAAATATTATTCGGTCTCGACTTCGCTTACCTCTAGGTGTGAGCAAAAAGTCATTGATACCTCCAATTTTTAGTAGAATTAGCAATTGAAACATTTCGCCACTCGTGTCTACTATAACAATGAAAATTATCTGTCTAAATTCATTAAGAATGTATCTTAGAATGAGCAACAAAGTAGTGAACTGAATGATCTGGAGCGTCCGAAAATATATCACCGCGAATTCGATCGTATCCTATCTTATAAAATTCTTTCAATTGAAGCGAAAGTCTCTCGATTATTTCGTATAATATCTTATAAGAGTATCCAGGAAAACTCAATTAAGTATTGACGTGCGTTTTTTGGATGAAAATGCGTTTCAGCACAAGAGAAGGATGACAAAAGGGTATTTTTCGCTCACACCCGGGCGCCCTGATTGTTATCCAAACATACCCACTTTTTCTCAATTTTTCGTCTTCGTTTTTTGTGTACTCAGAAGAAAAAGAGCACACTATAGAATCGGTCAGCGTGTCCGTCCGTTTATTCGATAGCTCTTCACAATTACATTCGATTGAGCTGAAACTTTGTGCACAGAATTGTCTTATCAATATCTAGGTCGAGTTCGAAGATGAGAAGGATCCGTCAAGAAATGACTGAGTTATCGGAAAAATTATCATTTTTGATGAGACCATCCCTGAGGGGGAGTACAGAGATTTTTCAAAAAAAATCTTTTCTCAGAATCATCCACAGCATATATAAATCGACTCAGTTTTTAACGCTGATTCCGAATCTGATACTAGTTTTGAACTAAATCGTAGCTTTCTAACGAAACATCGCCTGAAAACGATCTCAAAATGCACAAAAACTGCATTCAGAAACCAAAGTGCCTAGTTTCTCGTGATAATTTTGGTGTTCAAACATTCTAGAATGACTCATAGGTTCCATGTACTTTTTGCAGTACACATAGCTCTCGGATGAAATCCGAAGTTTTCACATTTATTGTACGTCTACAAGCGCCTTTGAAAATGTTTGTCTGCTTTCATTTTCGAACACAATTACATAATATCTAAATAAATCTTTCATTTCATATATTCAATATTCTTATCATGATATTATCGTACTATTTACAAAGCATATTTGAATGTCTTGAATACATTATTGCTTATCTCGATTTATTTATCATACTTAAAGTAGGCACCGTTCATATGGCAAAAGAAAAATCTTTCGAATAGATATCATAACTTGCAATTTTATTTTCTATAAAATGCTGTAAACATACTGAAAAGAAATCAATTATCATATCCAATTATACTAATTGAGTTTTGCCTTTTTGCACATTATTATGTGAACAAGCATTTAATTACGCATTATTAGGTGAATAAGCATTTCATTACGCATTTACATACGAAATTTTCAATAAAAAAAAGCATCAGAAAGCCAATGTGACCTCTGGAGACTATCATCCATAAACTAAAATTAATTTATTCACTCTTGTTTCTTGAAAATCTTAATAGAACCATAAATCTTTATAGAAATTTCCCATGAAAAAATGCCAAAAATAAAGATTCTACATATTTATCTAAATGTTAAGATATTAGCTGCATATCCTCCTTCACGACTTTCATTCGTCCATTCAACTTCCGGGTCGTTTAATTTCGTTGCTGTGGTTATTACACTAATAATCATTAAACAAAACATAAGTCCAATGCAACTATAGAGAATAACAGCCAACCATAATGCTACTCGTCTTAATCGTTGTACGAGAGCAGTTCGTTTACGTTTTAAATTTAAAGCATGATTAACTTCATATAGAAAGTCCCAAAAAACTGTTCCATGTTCTACTTCTTGTTTACTAAAATAATATAGTAGATTTTGTAATGCTAATGGTTCTTCGCCAAGTCGATCATAAATCAGCGCATCGTCAGGCGTGATATGACTTGTATTAAACACTTTCTTGGTTCCAAACTCACCAGCTAAAGTAAATTGTTGAATGGCATAAAAATCTTTTTGCTTATCAACATTTTTAATTTCATCTTGTGCACGTTTCAATTCGCGTGTCATTTGAAAGCCTAAGTAAAAATCCGGTAATTGATTTTGTTGTCCACGACTATTAAAGCCCATAAAACGAATGCGATGTAAATTACGTCGAACAATTAACCATCGAGAACGAGGCTGAAGAGAAAATGATGTAAGTGGCGCTTGATAATCAGCCGTTGTTAATATTGCTCGTTGCTTTTGAAGA
Organism: Rotaria magnacalcarata; assembly: GCA_900239745.1. NCBI lineage: Eukaryota > Metazoa > Rotifera > Eurotatoria > Philodinida > Philodinidae > Rotaria > Rotaria magnacalcarata. The sequence goes on from OENM01000187.1 coordinate 28,591, forward strand.
CGAGTTAGTGGAAGCACCGGCAACGATTGTTCATCCATATCTAATGGATTGCTGATTATATGAATTTCCTCGTCTTGTTTTGGCATGCGCACAAGACGCGAACGACGAGATTGTGCCATTCACCTAAATTTGCAAAGGTCAATATACACGTATATAATGTCTTAGTTTGAATAAAATTAAAATAGTATACATGGGATTATAATATACTTGAAGATTATTATTGAACTATACCTAGTTTTCATACAGAAACGAGAAGGACGATTTCCTACTAGTCAACGTTTTTTTGTTGATATTGTGAATTGCGTTGTTTTTCAAATATTTTAAATAACGCTAAACTAGTACGATGAAATCGCGCTGCGCTACGCATCAATCAATCATACACGTAGAGATAAAACTATATTCGACTTGCTATCAAACCTAAACAATCACCACTGATGAAAGCGTCATAGGCATATCAGGCGATTGGTTTATCTGTGTATTGTAAACTTTGAGAAACGCATTTAGTAATAGACGATAATGAATCAAAAGATGTATAGATATGAATATTTTGATAAGGAAAAAGTTGAAACCTACATATTATTAGATACGATAGCGATGCACATCAATATATTCAAGGTAGGCATTGTATCCTATGGTACACATATCAAGCACGTAAATATTTCGCGTATCGAATCATTACTATGCATGAGAAAAAAAAACGACAAGAAAAAGCAATTAAAAAAGAATCGAAGGAAAAAAGACATTAGTTATTCACGAAATAGTTAACACAAATTGTATGCGCCGCGAAGACTATTTATTAAGAGAAAAAGATTTGTGATTGTGTATAAGACCTTTTCAATAGATATTCTTTTCTTTTTCAATTTTCGTGTTTTACACTCGATTGAATGGCATTGACAGTGAGCAGTCAATTGAAAAGAGTAGATGAAATTTATTTGTAAAGAAGCAAAAAGAAAAGAAAAGTAAAGTAAAGATTATTTGTTACTTTAATGCAATTATATTGACAAACCCATTGGGTGTTTGTTCGAATACATGATAGTAAACAATTCGTCAAAAAGCATGTAGATAAATGAGAAATAGAAAAAAAAACGTTTTCGAGCTTTTCAAGAATTTTCGCCTAAAAGAAAAAGAAAACGGATTGCAAGAAAGCTCTTGCGCGTTGAAATTGCATATTTTTTATTTTTACGATGTGATTTTTAAAAAAGCTTGCAAAAAGTGAGAGACACCGCATCCTATGTTTGTCGTGCCTCTCAAAATTCTATTCGATGGCGACGATTATTTTGAAACAATGTTGAATTAAGATCGATTTCAAACAGAGACTTGTTTTGAAAATAATGCGTATCTGATCTGACGTTTTATTTTTTGATATTATCAACTAAAACTTTATCAAAAAAAATATTGACATTAGATTCTACTGCATTGAAATTTGACGTATTATGAATGAAAATAAATTTTATGATGATATTCAGAAAATATTTGTTTAATAGAATCCTGAGTATATGTTAATAAACAAATGCTTCGTTGAGGATTTTAATGTCGAAATTTTATGTTGCCAGGACTAAAAGAATTCATATCGGATGTGTTTCAGAGGTTAGAATATTGTTTTCGTTTTTATACATTCGTCGCTTTTGCAAAACGAATGAAAATCTCTGATATATGTAGATATGATATCGAACAATGATTTTGCATTAACACATAGTTGCTTGTGTAATTGAACTTCAATAGAATTGATCACCAAGTTTTTTTTGATTCAGTATGAATTTCCGACGGTTAAATATGTAGTGGGCTTGAAATTCTCTATTAAATAGACATTATGAAATAATCTATATAAAATCATGTGCAAAACACTCAGGCATGAACTTCAGTAGACGAACTATTCGCTTTAGACGAAGTCTATATAATGTATTTTTTAATGCTTGATGATTTTTTGTATAGCCACTTTCTCATGCATACGTACTCGGAAGTCGATTTTAACCGTGTTCTTAAATATTTTGAGGAAAATGTTCTAGAATATATTTTTTTGTGAAACACGATCTGAAAGGAGTGTTGAAGTATATAGGGTAGAAATTTGGATCCCCCCCCCCACAGACCATTACAGAGAAATTAATTAATCAACTAATTGGTTAATTAATTAATAATTATTAAATTTTTCTGTAACGGTCTGTGATGGTTTCTAGAGACTTCATACATCATAATACAGACCGTGACACAGAAGCGCCACAGACCATCAGTGACCGTGATAGACGAATTCCAGAAAAGAAGTTTCATCGTGCTTCACATTTTAATCCCACGGGGATTGCGCTAACAGCTTTCTTTCGAGTATCGGGTGCTAATGTCAACGTGGAAAAAACAATGCCAGGATTCTGTAGTATTCAGAATTTCAGTTTTTATAAACGGTTGTCAAAGATTTTTTAAGCTATTAGCTGAATGGAGTTTCTTTTAATAAATCAGTAGAAGCTACAGTAGTAAGTACAGTGTTTGATTACAATTTATTTATTGAGGAGGTTGGCCGTAGAAAGGCCGAAAGGAAAAATGCCGAAAGGGAAAAATACCGAAAGAAAAATATCAAAAGGGAAAAATGTCGAAAACAGAAAAGATAGAAAAAAGCGACGTCTCTACTAAATGAAGATTCTAATAGTTTATTGCTCGTTGTTGTTAATCTGATTATTCCATTGGTTTGGCACTGTTAACCATTGATACTATTGATAAGTAATATCTTATGAAAACTAGCTAAAATAGGCGTAAAATAGTATACAACGATTAAAATTCTATCATGATGACTACAGCTTGCTCATTTTTATCTGGTGAGAATCATTCACCATCTCCAGTTATTCCATTTATTAAGTCGCAAAAAGGAAATCCTTTGCTTGTATCAGATAAATATATTTTCAAACTGAATAAAACAACAACAACTAGTAAATATTGGATATGCGTATTTTTATTTATAACTCTTATTTATCTATGATCTATGCTATGATGCTATTATGATTTCAAGAATAACAATACCTTAGTGCAAATTTTCGATATTTTTCCTTTCGTCATTTTCGATATTTTTCCTTTCGATATTTTTCCATTCGACATTTTTCCTTTCGGTCTTTCTACGGCACACCATTGAGGATACTCTGATTATGTGTAGTATGGTGCGACTTTTTTTAAATGTGGATTCTTGCAGAGAAAACATTTTCCTACGAATTGAGACGTCAGTGAAGTTTGTACGATGTGTCTTTCAATTTTTATTACAGTTTTACGTAAGGCCCAAAAGCCGAGACCATGACTCTCGGTGCTGTTAGTACCTTTGGTAAAACTGTAATCAAAATTGAAAGACACGTTGCACAGAGTTTGCCAACATTTGATTTTGTAGGAAAATCTTTGTTCTGCAATGTCAACTACTTCAAGAAATTTTCAAGCATTTGTTTTACAGAAAATTGAAAATTGAAAATTTTCAGTCTCGGTACATCCTTAGAGGCAACCATAATCTGATTATTATAAACTTATCAGTAGCACTTGATGAAATCTATCTGCACACGTCGAAAGTCCTCGAATATAAATGTATGAGCTGTATGGTTTTATTCGTGTCTTATGATATCTTGTAGCGCGAGTATAACAATCAGATATGTTTCACTCTTGTATTCAATATGTTATAGTAATTTCATGAGAAAAAAAGACAGATGAACGCTTTATTTCCCAAAATAAAGAATCATTTTTTTTTATATCAACGACATGTGATATTATTGAAAAATGAATCTGATAAATGAAAAAGTAGTTGCACAAACTCTTCTCCACATTATATTTCTGTCTGTAGAATAATAACTTTTTGTAAGCTAGCTGGTAAAAATTAAAAATTATGTTCTCAAAATAAAATAATATTCCTTCAACAAAAACAATTGCTGATGTACATTTTGTATGAATCATTAATACACCGACGAATATAATAATTGTTGTCATCTCTCCATGTACTTCCTAAATACGCATGATAGTTTTTTTCTAGTTTTCTTTCTGTTTCGTTCTTTTCACGCTCTCTCATTTGAAAAGACTTCGCAGGATTGATGAGTCATTCTTTTGCTTGCCAAGGCAAATTGAACTGTCAACAATCTCACTTAATATTTGCATTCGTCTGTTGGCAGTGACGCGGTATTGCATCAAATGATGCAAGACAATAGTATAAATAGGCAGCATCGTTACGCTGGAAAAGGTAAATGTCAAAAAATATATCGAAAAACGAAAATAAATCTTCATCCAATTCAGGTAGGGAGCATACAGATGATCTTCCTGAGTTAAAAACTTGTAATTTCTCTTCGTTAGTCGAAAGATGGCGGAAAAAAAAGTGTAATTCTGAGTATATACATGATTTTGATAGAGCTATTGAGTTTTTATGTGAAGATGCTAATCGATTTGCTCGTATTCAATGTGATGGATACTACGAATGCTTTAAAGCGTCTCACAAACATATCAGTAAAGCAATTGCTATTTTCTATTATTATGATAGTTCACATATTCTTCGGGTTACTGATGTAAAAAAACACTTCGGAAATCGTAATCGCTGGCGATCTGCTTAACATAAAAGCTATTGATTTCTAATCAGTTGGCGCTTATGTTAAGTTCTACAAGAAGCCACAAAGAATCTAATGAATACATGCGATTTATCAATTTAATTTCTTTTAAAAAATCCTAAATGAATTTAGAAATTCATTAAGGATTTTATTTATGAGGGTGGGGACTTGAGTATTCTATACTTGAACTTAAGTTTATTATGGGAGGCACGACAACGACTAACTAAAACATTCCTACAGAAGATTGTTGATATATTTTTGACACCGATACTGCATGATAAATATAAGCTGACAACATTTCACATTGAACAATAACGTGAATAATAAGTGTTGCTTAGCTAGCAGTGTCCGAAAAGTAAAGACGGCCTACATTCATCTCGGTACAGTAATAATTGCTGATATCCAGTTGACGATTGGCTACAAATATTTTTACTGGAGTAAGAAATTAATCTAAAGTGAGGTTATCATTTTTTGTTCCTTACTGGCGGTCCTCCCGAAAGAAAGAATTGATCTTTATAATATTGTTGACTTCACAGGAAGTCGAATCGATAAGATTTCATACGGTTCGATTGAATGATCCTATCTTAATATTCACCGGAAAAGGGCTTTCAGCTGAATTATCACTCTCGACAACGGATAATATCATTGTAGAACAACAGATCCCGGCAATAAATAAAAAATAATGATATTGTTTAGTCCCGCCTGAATTCAGTATTAGCAGAGGCACTATACAAACTCTTTATAATTGAAGTATCAATTATGGATATTTTTCAGGAAAAAATCGTAGATTTGATAATTGATCAAACATTGTGGATGTCTGCCTGCGAGTTAAAGGAAGAGAAAAGACGATGGTATGTGCGAAAGTAATTGGACAGACGAAATTGCATTTTCATGCGTATATATTGGTTCGACCATGAATAAAAAAACGGTTATTAACTTCACAAGATACAATCTGAATGAAAATCTAAAATCATAATTTGTGCTTAATTTTAGCATTATTAGACATACTTGAACAATGCTCATCAAGGAAATAAACTCGTTGGCAAAAAGCACCAATAACAGAGTTTACGCTATCAAATTGAAATACTTTTGTTGATCGACTATCTTGTTCGATTCTAAAAATCTTCACATAAATATATGTGAGATTAAACACAAGATCAATCGAACAAAGCGATCGAGTTCAAGTATCAAAATTGAGATCAAAGATTAAATAACACGGAGATACTCATTGAATGTGCGAGCGAAGGTTCTCATGCAGTATCATAAATAGACATGAAGGATGTGAAAAATATTCTTGCATCAGTATTCAATGGACTATTTCTATTTGAAAAATCAATGCAACAATTGGTTGCAAACTCCAAACTATCGTGAAATCATTTGAGAATGTGTTGTGAAATAGGAAAAAGCAATAAATGTAGGTAAACTCGGTCATTTATAGAAAGAAACAGATGGCAATCATCGTTGTCTATAAGTTGCAACAGTTAATCACAGAAAATTAATAAATCTCCTGATGTTGAGTCAATAATATATGATTACTCTTTTCTGTCTGAGCTAGAGTATAGTGATCGAGATCATATATAAATATTAATGATAAAATTGACTATAGTATGATCAATAGATACGCCATCTGGTATGTATGAACTTGACTCTCCGGGTTCACTTTTGATTAAATCAGCACACAAAAACTGGCTAGCAAGAAATGCATAAGGCTAATACGTTCACAGTTCTGCTGGAATACAGACACAATAACAGCAACATCATGAATGTGAGGTGTAAGAAAGCAGACTGAATATTGTGAGAATGCTCGAAATCTTATTTATATTTCTATGATTTGAGACTGTGGGCGTGGGTAATAAGCTCGCAAACAGATCGGTCTAAATTTCTACGAAAAGAAAATTCTACTGGCTAGTTTGAACTCTTGCTTTTCAGCAATCGAGTAGGTCGAAATTCAATATATTAAGAGAAAATGGATGACTATGTCTTGATTTAGATTTACTATAAACGTTCAGAATTTTATTTCCCCAAAGACAAACGGAGGTAAAAGAACAGATACATACACGGCAAAAATGAAAATAGTACTTTCTTCTTGTAAATCGATATAGTACTGTAAGAATTCAAATCATCATTTTATTTTATTTGCTCATGACATTGCATAATGTAAGCCATTTCGCTGCTTTTTGATAAAAAAAACTGTTATTCTAATGATGTACAATTGAGGATCAGATACATTGACTCAGGTTTGTTGATATAATAATTCAACTGTCTACTTCGTATTCAAGTGACATTGAGTACAAGTTACAAGTCAGTATTGAACATATTGATAATTGATATTAAATTTAAGTAGAAAAAATGAATCTTGACATTTAGCTCGCAGTGTTTACACTTGCCAATATACAGGGTGTTTCATAAATAACACCCCGATAAGAAATTAAAATATCTCCGCTAGATGTCGACCAAATGAGCTGATATTTTTACCAGTGATAGAAGCTTACTTAAAGGTGTTTTTCATAGAGAAACCACGAACAAACTATTGTCCTATATATTAAGACCACCGTCAACAAGGATTTTTTACTTGTTACAGATCCTAAAAAATGTTCGAAGGTGACTTATGCGCATTTTTCAAAACTTTATCCTCCATATAATGGCATGTGAAGATCAAAAGAAGGTCTATTGTATTAATCACAACGAATATAAAGTGAGATTATAGAACAACCTAATTCATATGTTCGAATTGGCGTCCATTAGCATCAATGCACTTTTGAAGTCTTTCTTTCTTGAACAGATCAGAATTTAAGAATGTATTCAATTCGCTTATGATGGAGTCTTATTGTTTGTCTATAAGAAAGTATGAATAGATGAGCAAAAGTTTATTAAAAACATTCTGAAACAATCCTATAGTATTTTGCAGGATCTGTAACAAGTAAAAAATCCTTGTTGACGGTGGTCTTAATATATAGGACAATAGTTTGTTCATGGTTTCTTTATGAAAAATAACTTTAAGTAAGCCTCTACCACTGGTAAAAATATCAGCTCATTTGGTCGACATCTAGCGGGGATATTTTAATTTCTTATCGGGGTGTTATTTATGAAGCACCCTGTACATTAATTTCTTTTGAATTGATAAAAATATAACTCTTTCATAATACTTATAATCGCCTGTACGCATAAAATCAGTTTTCTCTAAGTATTCATTCGTTATTATTAGTTTCATATCTACGAGCGGAATGCACCAGTGAGTATTTTTAGATCGTTGATGTTTGTTTTAAAAAGATTGCTATTAAATATTAGTACTTTTCTCTATTTTATTCTGGATATTCACGATTATACAATGAACTTTATTAACGAGCTCTGAGTTAAAGCATTGACTTACAATCAAAGACTTCTTTTTATATTAATTCAGATAAAGAATGATAAATCGCATTTAACCACATTAGCGAATTGTAAGAGAAACTTTCATAGATTTAAACAAGAATCTATTGATTTCTCAATTGATATATATGTCGTAGGCCAATCTCAGATTGTCATCTTTTCCCAGATCAATTAAATTCTCATTTAGACAAGGCTGGGATAGATTGGTTCAATTAGACATATCATTGCCACTATGTGAAGGATATAGGTTAGTAGCAGGCCTCGAAATGGGCCGCCCGGCCCAGTGGCCCGGCCCGCCCGAGCCCAGCCCGGCCCAAGGAAGATTTTCAGTTGGGTCGGGCGGGCTCCGTGGGGCAAGACCGATGGGCCGGGCGGGCCTGTTTTTTTGTTGGGCCGCCCGGCCCGATGTTTGATGAAGATTTTTCTATTGTCATATATAGATATCGCTAGAAATTGGAATAATAAGTGTTTTATATCATCGATATACAATAGATTGAATTATAATTGGTTTAGTTATCGAACCCGTCGCTTTGTGAGGAGAATTGTAATCAATTGATTTATTATTAGACCCCATCTAAACTACAGAATTAATACAGTATTAACTTTATTTTAAATGTATGTGCGTCTTCACTTATAATTTTAATGCATCAATCAGAACTGAGAAAGAGCCACTATAATGTAGCCAGAATGTATAATCTTAGCACATGTTCGCGAAAGAAAAATGTTGCCTCTTTTCTCTGTCATGATAAACTGACGAAATTGATTAACGAAATAGCTATTATTCTAACTTTTTTCCAACTTTAGCTAACTTCAGTTTCTGTTCTTAACATTCTATAATTGATCTTATTTAATATACCTATTTATCGATGATATATAGCGACTCTATCGAGGCACATCCATGATCCTAATTAATCGATCGAGTTCTTTCTCGATTGGTTCATTAACTTTAATACAGTTTGCAAAAGTGTATTAAGTCCGTATTAACTTTTCGACCAATCACATTTCTTAATACAGTATTAACTTTTGTAGTGAAGACCAGGTCTTATATTGTTCTTTCAATTCGATCGAACTAAATTCTTTTTCATCAACACTTCGTTTAATATGATGTCGCATTTCCATTAGATTAAATTAATCTGCTTTCGATCAAAAATTTGACTAATTATTATACTATTGTTTCAATCCTGTTAGTTTAAATATTTTTCTTCGATGAATCTATGTGAATCTAAAGATTGTTTCTAGTTAACGTCGGGCTCGGGCCGGGCCGGGTCAGACGTAAGTTTATCTGGGCCGGGCGGGCTTTTAAAATTTAAGGCCCGATTTGGGCCGGGTCGGGCCAAGAAAAAATGGCCCATTTCGAGGCCTGGTTAGTAGTGTTAGAGAATCGGAAAAAATAGTGAAAACGGGTCATAGATTGCGAATAAGTTATAGAATGATGCTTGAACAAAATCAAAAACGAATTCCAAGTTTTCAGTCAATTATTTATAAATGATGAACAAATAGTGTTTTGGCAAGTTCCGGTTTTTAACGTATAAACTCGTTTGTTCAAAATGGTCTCGTTTAATTGAAACTACTTATATATTGAGACGCTATGAATGAGTGTACTGTAGAGGTGAATGGGAACTTGAAAACAGCCAGTGTGTTTGCAAAAGCAAATTAAACATTCTGCTCGAAAGATTGCACATAGAACAATTATATATTTATGCCGATGCTTTCACAAAAGTAAATGAAACAACACAGAACATATATGTCAGCTATGCGTTGGTGTTATTTCTTATGCACGACAGCAGCGCACGGTAACATTATCCACCCGTTTTTCTCAAATAAGTGAAACATCTAGGTTATTCGATAATAATTAATACAAGAGAGAGAGCGCGAGAGAACAATGTTGCTACAAGTTCAAACAAACAACTACTTTTAACATATTATTTTCATAATTTTCAACTCAGTAACGAAGAAACATGCTTTCAATCATAGTTTTTTTGGCTTTGTTTCTCAAAAGTGATTGTATGAAAGTCGGGACCATCGAAAATGCTGCAATGCTTGGCGTACAAGGTGTTTTTTTCGTGAATGGAACATGGGAAGAATGCGTATGCAACTTGATAAAATCGTCTGGATCGTTATCTGGCTTGAATTATTATCAAGCAAACGCATCTTGTCAGCTGTTCTCTAACTATTCGTCTTCTTTCAGCATTGTGAATAGTTCAAACACCACATTTGCATTTTTCAATTTACCGTCAATTTCATTACTGACGTTGCCCGTTACAGAACCAGCAAGTAAGTAGAGAAACGTTTTTTGAATATGAACGAGTAAATATCCCAAAGTTCTGAAACACGTGAGATACGAATAGCATTCTTCTTCCTACTATCACTGCAAATTCCAAATCGTTCACGGTAATAGTAGATTGTTGTCGCAGAACTGTAAAGAATTTCTTCACAAGAAGAACCTTTTCTGACAGCCACAATAAAAAACAACAAATGATATAAGTTCAGCTAGTAAAGAAAAATATTGTCTCGCAATTAGGTATGTAAAATCATGATTCAAGAAATCGACTTTCTCATAAGCACCAAGCTTTCTTCACACAAATATTCATAGTTACGCCGATACTCATACTCATATTCGTGTTCTCTTCGCGTTTTATCATTCATATTTTAGCTACGGTTTCTACAACTGCGGGAAACATACAGAGGGCTTTCTGGTCATTTGATAACAATACTCTGGAAATGTATGATAGTTGTCTCGATGGCACTGTTAATGGCACTGCAACTTACACAACTAGCTTCACTGGATATGGCGCCGCTATTAGTTTTAATCAGTCATCATATCAATATGTTTCTATCGCCTCTGGAGTACTTCCGCTTAATTGTCGTAGTTTCACTATCGAAGCTTGGATCTATCCAATTAGTTTACTCACTTCTAGTGACTACGGTATAATCGGTCAATGCCAAGCACTAACTAACTTTGAATGCTTTCACTTCATCATTCGAGGTAATAAACTTTATTGCGGATTCTTTGGTAGTGATGTAGCGGGTGGGACTAGCGTTAAGATGAATGAATGGTGCCACGTCGCGTGCGTCTATGATTTCGCTACTCAAGCACAACAAGTTTGGCTTAATGGTTATGTTGATGGCTCACACATATGCAGTCCATATAATGGTTCGCAAGGACAAACAACGATTGGTGCCAGTTTTCATTCGAGCACTCATGCTATTTTCAATGGTTACATCGACAACGTCCGATACGAAGCTCGAGCTAAAAATTCAACTGAAATTCTGAATGATGCTAGTCTAAGTGTTTATCATTCTTTCGATGGTGGTTCACTTAACGACAGTGGTCCGAATGATATCAATGGAACGGTGTCAGGAAGTTTGCCCATAACATCGGGTCGAGTTAATCAAGCCCTGCAGTTTGCTTCTGGATCATACATGTACTATCAATATCCTCCATTTTATTTCATCGGTATTGATGGTTATCCATTTACTAAAGCTTTGTGGGTGAAACCAAATGGAACTAATACAACCCAAACACTTGTTTTCTTAAAAACTACGTCGGGTTGGTGCGTTCACACTTTGGTAATGACGTCTAATAGACAGCTTGCCGCCAATTTTTGGACGGGTTCATCGATATCGACAAACGGTTCCATTATTTCATTAAACACTTGGACACATATTGGTTACACTTACAGTACAAGTAACGGTATTCGATTGTACATAAATGGTGTCCAATACTCGACAACCGGCCCTTTTATGTCCAATACCCATAGTATGCCGATGAGTATCATATTAGGTGGAGATGCAGGTCATACCGTTTGTAGTCCAGGTTATGGAGGTGCATTTACTGGTGCGATCGATGAATTTTATGTTTACAGACGGGAATTAAATGCAACTGAAATTTGGGCATTAGCCAATCCTTAAGTCAATTGATAGGAAGGATAATGCCAAAAATGACCATGATGACTGATATATCCGTGATTGAGAAAAAAATTGTTTTTTCATTTAAATTAAAACAGATAACTTGTAAGTTTGAACCTTATAATGACATATCAAATTTTGAATAAAGTACAGATATCCCCTTGCAATAGAGATGTATAAATATCTTTACTGTTGGCGTATTTTGTTTTTGGTACTGTTGGAATGAATATAAACTATGAATTTGTGGAGTAAAACTTCATCATACGGAGATGGAATCTAAGCATGTCTTTATATTGTGCAGGAAAATCTCACACGTCCTCAATAAAACGTAATCATCGACTCATTCTACGATATTAAAAGCAAAACAGGACCACTGAAAAAAGCAAACTGATAACAAAAAATTAAAGATAAGAGATTATATAGCAGACAAGTAATTATAGATTGGAATTCAAATTATTTCGTCTTACTATACGCGGATATTGACAAATGCATAGATTCATTGCGCTATCNTTATGGAGTTTTAAATGAAAAAAAAGTCTGTTTTTTTCGATTGCAAATACTGCAGTTTTTCACGATGTGGTCTTCGATCAAAATCGTTTGATGGTTTATTAGTAATCCGATATATCTCGTATAAATATGCGTATTATATTTCTGTCTGGCAAATAGAAAATTATTTAAAAAAAAGTCTTATTCAAGCTCATGAATCCTCGTACTAGTTTCCATCGATCTTCGCTGCGAAAGTGCACAGAAAATTATAATTTGTTAAATTTTATATCCATTCGGTACGTCTATTCGAGGACATTGCCAATATGAACTATTTGTGTTGGTCATATTTGTACTGTACATCATTGTACGAATATAGTAGAACATTTGTTTCATTACTTTTTCTTGATTATTAAAATAAAATCGAACGGATTGAAGGGACTTTATTCAAATTAAGATGCAATCTTTGTAGGAATGCTCGAAACATTCTTCTCAATATCTAATATTTATTTTTCTTGAACATTTTTTCGAATCTGCTTGATAGAGTACAGTTCCCAAATATAACTCTTTGTTATCAGTTAGATTTACGGTTGCTTCAAGATCTCCGTGATCCTGAGAGCTTCTGTTCGCAGACTTTCTTCGAGAATTAGGATTGATCTGAATTTTGCAAACATCCCGGTTCGATTTTCTTTCAAAAATTTTATTTTTAATTATTTTTTATAATTTTTAGCGAACAATGTTATCACATTGGGTTTAGCCCCGATTCGTCCCTGATAGGTCCCATACACAACTCGTCCCTGATTGTCTGTAAATTAGTATAATACATGATAGAGAAAGAACTATTTATTATCAAAGAAAAATAAGATTACATTAAAGCTATTACTCTCTTTATTGTTCTTTTTCTTGACCAGTTTTATTCTCCCGTTTTTTTGTATATTGATGTACTTTAAAGTTCAACACAGGCTTTGAACGTTCGCCATATGTGAACTTAAGCATGATAGCTATTTGGTTTACTAGAGAAATAGAAGCAATTTTCTTTGTGCACGCTATTTTCTAAGTTTTTTTTCGTACTTCAGAAGACCAACGAGACATAAGGTATCGTAATTAGTGTATACTTAGCACTCAATAGATGGGGATAATCATATGACATTCCGAAAAATTAGATAACAATTAAGCATGTGACGAATTGAGATAGGTACAAATTCGGAATGGGACGAGTTAAGAAAAAATTAAATGCAACGAATTGGGTAGGGGACCAATCAGGGACGAATCGGGGTGACACCGTCACATTGGAAGTCTCAATTTATTGCATACATGAATGCTTTGTTTTTACAAAACTTCTCGCGCTCTTTTCACGAATATGTGATCACTAAAACTTCAGCAGGAACGGGATTTCTATTGGTCTTCAGTGGTCTATGCGCATGCTCCCAAACTCGTTCGATTGCAGGACAAATGAACACATACGTATATATGAGTACTTGCATTAGTAGAAACAGGAATGATATTCACATGATCATTTTTACTATGTTCAAAAAATAATTGAAATCAATTTAGACACTCGAGTTGTATTGTTTTGTTAATTCAGTATATTATTATTCTAAATTTAGATGGACGCTGAAATAAAATAATACAACGTATTCTTCGCGCCAAGTTAGAAATCTAAACTAGTGACACAAAGAACTTCACAACTAGTCACTGCATGTTCTCGACCTCCCCAAGGCAAATAGGCACAACCATGACCAGGTTCAAATTTTCCGCAACATACACCACCATGAAACGGAGCCCGAGCAATGTAGAGACCATCCTTACCACTCCCGCCTCCGGCTCTCAGAGCACCTGTTGGTAAATTACCGCCAGTAGTTGGTACCCACTTTAACTGTTCAGTTTGATTTGGATGAGTGAGTACTTGGTAGGTTTTTGACGATTGTTCAACCCCGGCGCAGCTACTGTAAGCGCAACCATGAGAAGTACACACTTTACCAGGAGCTAGTTGTCCTTGTTTCGTGACAAATCGACCAACATAGAGTGTAGTACCGTCTGCATCGTAGCCACCGATAACAGCATTTGTTGGTACTTGTCCATTGCTTGCTAATATCCAGACAGCTGCTGTTGATTTATAATGAGTTTCTAATGTGTAGACAAAAGAAAAATTATTTTACTAGACAGAAACTGACAACCAGAAAAATAAACTTACCGTATTGAAGAGACATATGCCTTGTACTCTAAACGAGTAGTGTTTCTTCAAATTAAATATCTTACTATTTATTTTGACTAACTTTCTTATCAATTCATTTTGTTCTTTCCAGGTCTATAATTATTTCTGCAGCTTTTATCTTACGCATGCTTTATAAAATATTTATTGTTGGAAGAAAGGGGTTTTTGCAGCACAGTATGATAAGATTGTATTTTTTGTGTCTGGAGTGACTGCTATTGTGATAACTATTTATTAGACGTTTCTGTTTTCATGATCTCGTTTTGATCGTACAAGTTGCTATGAACAAGAAACTAACACACATATGCATTTAATATGACTCAGACTTAAAAAACCAACAAATTCATCTTGATCGAACTAGTGCTGCCAATAATATTCAGCTGAATCAAAGATACGTTGAAGAATTAGTTATTGATTCTCAAAGTCATCCACCTCTAAACTAGGGATGCACCAGTACCAGTATACTGGCCACCAGTAATACTGATTTTCTACTTTCGAAAATAACTATTAGCTAAATGAGTAGTTTTCTCAGCCATAACTTCCTTTGTCTATATTCAAGTGAAAATTTGAGTTTTGCCGCATTTTGAAATCGTATAAGATATTGTATACTCAACTAGCTGATAACATTATATAGAATAGTTTTCAACATCGTTGAAGAAAAAAATCATTAATGCAGGTCATAGTCATGATAAAAAAAAGAAATTGTGCTCAAAAATCTATATTAAGCATGTTACATAGCACTAAAAGTCAGTCAATGGAGAAAACAATAAATGTATATGTTGTAAACAATGACAATTGTCACTTGTATTAGTATTAAAATAAGGAGATACTATTGATACGAGGCCAAGTTGTGCACTGATTTTATTCAATACTAATAAAACTACTATATTGATGTGTCAGGTTCAACTTGAAAGTATAAATCCAAAACGATAAAGAGTTAAGGACATTATTTTTGTTTACATAAGTTAAAAGATTCGATCAAATTATTGGTATCGTTACAAAATTGAGCAGGTAATGGTGGCATTGTTTGTTTAAGTGCTGTAATTTACATATAATATATGTATTATCTGTTCCATATCCGATATTGTGAACAAAAAAGGTCTAGCTTTAGCTATGGAACTCATATACATAAACTAATACAATAGATATGTGAAAATAGTGTCATTCGACTGAGAGAGAAGTAGAAAAATCAAGCCATTTACTTATATGAGATTTATGTAACTAAAAGTTGATAAAGTTCACTAGATATCCAATTGTTTTTTTCGTGATCAATGAAACCTAAGTTCAAGTTGGTATGTTAAACACAGTATTCCGATTCATCGGTTTATCTCATAAGATTGTTTTACTATCTGACTAAGTTCATGAATGAAATTTTTTTTTCTACAAAAACGTTGAAAACTATTGAAAAAAGTTCTATATAATGTTATCAGCTAGTTGAGTATACAATATCTTATACTGTTTCAAAATGCGGCAAAACTCAATTTTTCACTTGAATATAGACAAAGGAAGTGATGGCTGAGAAAACTACTCATTTAGCTAATAGTTATTTTCGAAAGTAGAAAATCAGTATTACTGGTGACCAGTATAATACTGGTACGAGTGCATCCCTGCTCTAAGCATAGGTGCAATCCATAGAAATAATATATTTGTGCTCATTATAAGTTGAAATGTACAGTGGGCACAGCTTGTAAATAAACCATTCTTAACTAATTCACTTTATTATTTCAAACATGACGTAGTTCATGGTAACGAATATTATGGAAAAGGTTTCAGTGTAAACACAATAATAATCTTCTAGACTAACTGATCCCGACACTATTGATCAAACGAACTTTAAGGAAGAGAATATAAAAATATCCCCGATTCTCTTCTCTTGAGATAAATCAGGTAATTTTGCCTCTGATCAAATTTTTTTCTAGTTGGTTCAGATTATCTATAAAGGGTGTGGGTGTCAACAAAGGTCTTCTTTTCACCCACATTTTCAGATCAGAGAAAAAAATAAGAAAAGCAATTGACAGTACCTATTAGAATCATTTCATGTCAATGATACATTTGATAAAATTTCGAAAGCTTTCTGATGGAATAAAACACTTATTTCTAATTATAAACTTCATCGTATCGCTAGCAATATAAAAGTATCAATCTATTTGTCGTTTAGAATATTATCATTTAATTAATTCGTTTTTTTCGAACAAAAAAAAACAGAAAAATTGTGAAGAAAAAACAGAATGTGTTACTGTTTATTTATAGAATTTAAGTTACATTTGGCAATACTTCCGAACCTAACCATTTGGTGTCTTCGTCTAGACCATTTCTATACATTTGTCTTATATTGGATGTGGTTGTCAAAACGCTTAATATCAATGAAAAAAACATAATAATAATAATAATAAATACAGCTAAGGCCAAAATCAATGCAAGTTTTCGAAAGACAACAACTCGATGAATACGTTCTCGATTTGTATGTAATACTGCATTAACATCCGATAAAAATGTATAAAATATACTATCGTAGGGTACACTACATTCATTACTAAAATAATAAAGTAAATATTGTAAAGCGATTGGCTCCGTACCAAGACCAGCATAATAAATACCATCGTTGGGCCCAACATGTGAAACATTGTAACGTTGCACATGTGTCTCATCAATAGGCAACTGAAAATGACGAACAGGTATAAAATCTTTTCGATATTGTATAGCACGAATTTGTTCCTCGGCTCGTTTTAATTCACGTCGCATTTGAAAAAAAAGATACCAATCTTGAAAAGGTTGATCACCAAATGGTATACGTTTGATTGCACCCCAACCTCGGATTTTATGTATATTATTACGTACTATGAGCCATTTGGAATTCGGCGATAGCGTCTGCGATGTAGCTGGTGCTTGATAATCATCAGCTAATAGCAACGGTGTTTTTATTGAGACAGGTTTTGAAAATGAAGATGCGTCTATAGTCACATGTGATTCGGTTTCATGATGAGGAACTTTGCGTAGAATTGGTCTTGAACGAATTGACATTTTAATCTTAGTTAAATAATTTCAAAAATTTACGAACGAAATTTATTGTAGAACTTCTTGTGGGACGAATATTCTTATAGGTATGAGTATTTAGTTAAGAAAAAAATCCGTACATTAATCCGTGATATTTTCGTGATAAGAAAAAATTAACATAATGTATTAAGACTTTGTTTTATTTTGCACAGTTATGGAATTTGCGTCTTGTTTTTGTTTTGCCGAACTATTAAAACGAAACAGCAATACACATATAATTCATATCGTGATGAACATCAACTAATCTAAACACGAAACGATTTAGATTTTATTTTTCAAAACGAACATGTACAAAAGAAAATAATCACATTATGCAAACTCCTAAATATCTTTTTCATACTCTAGATTACTCGTGTAGTAATTAATGAGTGCATTAGTAATTGATTAACGATCAAATCGTTGCATAATGCTAATGGATATTTGATATGAAACATGACGCGACATTATAGGCAAGCGAATATGAATCAAGTTTAATATGATATCATAGTCAATAGATTGTCATTATCTTTCAATAGCACTTGTCGATGGTTGAATTTCAAATATAAGAATCGAAACTCAATCAAGAATAATATTAAATGAAGAATTCTGAGTGTGCTATGACAGAAAGGGTTGAAAGTGAGAGAACATTTATGAATTCTATGTTTCGTAGAAGAAAAAAGCGGCCGTGAATTTTCACTATTAGTCTATAGTACATGTATCAATAAAACTAAAATTACGAAATATGTTTTATGTGAATTTCGATAAAAATCTATTTAAGGCCATTGCATTCGTTTATTGACAAAATCTTCAGTACGATAAGCGTCTCTATTTACTCTGAAATTATTCTATGCACTTCAAAGTCACATCGATATTTATCGTCCGATAAGAAAATTGTAATATTAATATTCCGCTATTGAATTCTAATCTATTGATTATTATTTTTCAAAATTAGCCAAAGAACTTCTTTGCTGTTGTAATGACATTTTTACAAGCCTTTCTTTTGTATTAAATATCCAAAAACCGAAATTCGATAGAAAAATTAGTATGTAGGATCACTAGGGAACCTTTCATTTTGTTTCTTCTTCGTTTTCTAATAGATAATTTATTTGATTTCGTTTTTATTATATACATATAAAAGACGATCAATCTTAACAAGTTCGGCATACTCAATGACTTCGGTAGACAAAACAATTATCAGATTTTCACTTAAGGAAAAATCTACGTCTATTACTAGGCAAGGCTTTATTTTCTATTTTCGTTTAATAGAAATTTACATACCTGTCTGCGCCAATAAGCATGCGATGCCAATAGAACACAACAAAGCCAATATATTTTCGACCCAACGAAAAGAAAAAAAACTACCCCTCCTCTTTTCACTACATTAAGAAAAAAGAAATTTTTCTTTATTGATGTCTAGTGTACATTGTTAACCATATCAACGCGTGTGATATTGACTTAATATAATCCAATAGGAAAGTCAAATCGAAAAAAGAACATTCTTCTTTCAAGCTATGTTTAGATTTAAGATATTTGTTTTTGTCAATTGATTGAAAGCGAATAGCGTGACATTGTAGGTAAAAATAAAATGATAAATGATATCAGATATTATCACCATTCAACAGAGTCAATCACCGCAAAAATATGAACGATCTTTCCATTGACTTAAGCAACTAAAACTATTCGTAAACAAAGAAACGGCTTTTCTGTACGTAATGAAATTGTGTAATTACACAATATTCTGATTCATTACGATAACGAAGAAAAAAAACAACACATAAAAGCAACTCTTGTTTGTTGTTAAAAGCATCACGAAAACTAAAATATATGAAGGACGCTATAGTTGTTCTTGGTGGTGCTTTCAATCCCGTACATACGCAACATGTAGAATTGTTATGTCTTGCTAAACAAGAACTTGAAGCCACTGGTCAATGGAATATAGTCGGTGGTTACTTAGCTGTCGCAACTGATAATTATGTTCTTCATAAATTACAAAAACGTAATGAACGTACAATTAAATTGAAGCATCGCTTAGCGCTAGTTTACGAAGCCATGAAAGATATACCATGGCTAATCAATAGTCCATTTCAAATGGAAATGTTACAGCAACATGACGGTTCCGCATTTGCACTTAGTCAACGTTTGAAGCGTCTGTTAAAAAATGATAATATTCAAACTTTAATTCTTATCGGTGGTGATCGAATGATAAAACATGGTATTCCGATTTGGCGAAAGCCATCGAGTAAAACGTCTACTGGCATTCGTGTTGGTGTCGGACGAATAATGAATGAAAATATAAATTTATTAGAACATTGGCAAGAAGATCTGAGTAAAAATCTAATACCTAATCCAGAAGAATTTCTCCTATTAAATCTATCGACTCGATCTGTTAGTTCATCAAATGTTCGTATTTATCTTACTCAATGGTTTAATGTTAGCAATGATTCACAACGGCAAATGGAAATTGAGAATGATTTAATAAATGGAAATAATTGCCTTCATTTATCTGTGATGAATTATATAAAAAATCATAAAGACGATTTATATATTGATAGTTAAAATTTCATTCTCTAACAACATATATAATAAATCCGAAAAAAAAAAATATAATAAAATGTACAAGAAAAATAAAATAAAATCTTAACACTCTGCACCATCAGCTTGATTAAGGTTTTTGCTTGATGAAATCGTAGATAGGTCGCTCCTAAAAAACGACACGATTAAACGAAAGAAATCTTTCATTAACAAAAACATACATCATATCAAGAACCCAATCACGAAAGAATGGTAATAACTGATCATCCATTGCTGGAAGAACAAGTACCCGCTAAAAAAACATTTATTTGTTAAAGAAAAAAAAAATAATCATTCGTTTGAAAATTTTACTTTAATTTCGTCTCGAATTTGTGATTCAAGATAATCATGAATTATCGTATAGGAATATTTACTTTCGCCAAATACAGGCGTTACTTTGAGATTTAAATCAGGCATTTCCGAAAAACCAATCCTATTTCAAAATATGGTTAATAGAGAAAAATAAATTATTTGATATCGCTATTACCATATACGATCACTTGGCGGTGGTGGAATGTTAATCTTTGGAAAGAGAAAAAAAATAGACACAAGGAAACTGAATAGCAAAAATAATAATAAAATCAGCATACTGTCATAATTCCATTTAGATTTGTTAATTCAATATTTGCGCCCACATCAGCATTGGATAGTTTTTCTATAACGCCAGCAACTGGTTTTAAAGCAGCAAATCGTTGAAAATGTTTGTTTCCTGCTACTTTTGATAATATGGAGCCCAGTTTTCTTGCAGCCGCACTATCAAAAAAAAATATATTCAATATAGATATGAAAAATCGAGAGAAAATAATTGCTTTTCAAATATATCAGGATCTTTGTTTGCTTGTCTTTGACGTGAAATAGAGTCGTCATTGTCTACACGTTGTTCATCATCGTTAGAAACGAGTTGACCTGAATAATGTTGATAACGGATAGGTTGCTCAGTAGCAGATGCATTGGTAGACAATAATGTTTGAAGAACTATACGAGTTCGAATGGTAACTCTACAATAATAATAGATTTAAAGATTCTTGAAATATTCGAATTCATACAAAAAATCTCAATGAAACGTGGAGCAACTTGAAGTTCCTGTTTTGTCTGGTAAGCTGCATAATTATCATTATCAAAGAAAAGTATTTAAAAACAAGCATGCATGTTCAAAATCAGAATAATTCATTATTTTGCTTTTACAAGCCATTGTAAATGTTAGCATAAGCTCAAAATTTTATTTCATTTCATGGGAATTATTTTGAATATTTCTTTTAAAATATATTGTAGAAAACAAAACGCAATGGTTCATTCATTAGAATGAAGTTCTATTGATCTAGGATAGACGATTACTGATCGGTACTCGGTTGATTCACAAAAACAAAAAATATTCCGAAAATTCCAGGCAGTCGAAATTTCTACATCTATACTAGAGGGGTGGCACTTTAACTTTAAAATACTTTAAAAAAGTGAGTAAAGTTAAAATAAATTTTATTTTCTGTAAAAGAAGTATTTCTACCATCAGAAAATATTTTTCTATTAAAAAATAACTTTTTCTATTTTATTATTGTTCTTTTATCTTGTTCGTATCTAACCAGTCAGAATCCAGTTTTGCGTCTCTCCTCGCAACATGAAAAGGGCGATTTCCGATAACTAAACTTACTTAAAACTGCCCCGATAGCAAACAAATAAATTAATCCAAAGTCCCTTAGGATTCCATTGCATTGGTTCAACTTTAAGAATAACAGGAAATGTATTGCCCATATCAATTGTTTCAATACGTAAATCATGAAGTACGCTTACCTAACGATAAAAGAATAAATCCAAAATAATAATTTCAATTTAGACTTACAGCAAGTTCTTTTAATTTAAGCTCCAGTTTTTCTTTTAATAAATCTTTGAAGAACGATTCTTGAAAAACGTCACAAAAAAGTCGACGTACAAGAAAATTCAATGTTAAAGCTGCTTCATTAAGACAATCAGGTGAACTTAGTATACGAAGAAGGTTTTCTTCTTGTTTACGCGATTTTTTCTTAATTGATCCTGTACGTTGTTGTGTACCAATAGAATCTTTATCTGAATCTTTATCATTTGGTTTTTTATCTTTTTCTAATATATCTGCGCGTAATTCTTGGACACCAATACCAGCTTGTGTCATATCACTGCTGACATCAGCATCATTTATTTGACTTCGTAATGGTTCTGTTTGAAATTTTTCTAGTGATGTCGCATCAAGACTCGATGATCCCGTACTTTCAAGCGATTTTTTTCGTGTACGACTTTCAAGATTGTTTAGATTAGATTGTTTTGAGGATGTACGTAAACCTAATGTTGGAATTTGTGTGTCAGAAGGACTTGATACAATCGATTGAAATATTGGTGAAAATGCCGATGAACTCAATTGTGGAGCTGATGATGCATTGATTAATGAACTGTGAAGCGTTTCAGTCTCTTCTTTATTTTTACGTGCAGCGAATAATAATCTAAATTTATCAAGACAAATCACTCTAGAGACAAATTAAAGCAAACATATTGTTTTTTCTTTACTTATAATACCAATCTTCTTTGTCAGGACAAGTTTCAAAAAAAATACTTAAATTCGAGTGAACATTATTAAAAAAATCATCAAGATCCAATTTTGATTTCTCATAAGATTGTTTATTGGTTATTTGTGTATCTAAACTTTGTACATTGTTTATTACAATGGGATACTCATTTACCCAATATTTTACACGTCCTAATGTGCCTTCGGGGACAAGTATCAATTTGACATCTAAAATAAACAAAAAAAGGATTCGACATTAACCCCAATGCGTCTTATTGCCTTGCGGAAAAAAATAGGTTAGTGAATATAATGAATAACAGAAATATTCCAGGCTCGTATAGAATTAGCTGATTCACTTTTTTGCACGCACAACGGGACTGAGCTGTGGTACTGCCAGAGAAAAATTAATTACTTAGACATTTTCCAAAGAATAAAAAGAGATTTAATAGTTGACAGTAAGAGGAGTCAGGCCGAGGTATTTTCTAAATGGAATCTAATAATACTCGTCTCGGAATGACGAGAAGTTATCAGCTCAAAATTAATCGATTGCGCTAGTCGAACTTCTGAAACGTGAAAAGACTAGGTTTCTTCACTTAGGACTGTTGATGGTAAATTTCATCTAGTGGGAATCTCTATTAGTCTATGAATAAATTACCTTTCATTGAATATTTTCGATATCCAATAAATTTGATTTCTTTGTCTTTTTTATCTTCTGATTTTGCTTTGGCTGGTAGTTGAATAATCAGATGATCATTCTCAAGATGAATGACAACTGGATATCGAATAAATTCATGATCTAGATCAGCATCGAATCGACCAAAAATAATCTCGCAGCATGTCTAAAAATGATTGATTTTGCACATTTTGTTTTTATTAAAAAGATCTCACTGGAGAAGTTTTATATTTATCGATTTTATTGATTTTTTCAGTAACTACAGATTCTAATTCAGGAAAATCTATCCATTCATAAATTGTTTTCTCTTCAGCTTTGGCATTAAGATAGATTCGTATAATAATATAAGCAATAGCCGATGAACACAGAAAACCAAGAATAAAGCCACTAACCAACGGAGATATTGGTTTCCATAAAATCGTTACTATTGAAGTTATACCCACAACAATCTAATTTCAAGACGAAAACTAAAATAATAATTCAATTCGATTTCACTACATACCGATACCGGATAAATTGTATCGCGTTGGAAACTAGTCTCTGGTTCAGTAGTATGATAACGGAATCTCGGTCCCGCTAATAACATAGTTGCTTTTCGTTTATTTTTAACAGTAGGGTCAGTTATTGTATCAACAGTATCGCTTTTTTTAATAGCCGAATCATCTGAGCCACTTTCATTTAGTGCTCCACTATAACTACGATTCATTCTATTTCGTAAATTATTAATTATTAAATCTTTTGCTTGTTCACTGTTGTCTGTTGAAAAAATGTCTTGAAACGAATTACTAAGAAAGATTTCGCTTTTGACAGGTGTTGATGCTTCGTTCGTTGTTTTCTTCGTAGTTGCTAATGTTACTTGAGATCCTGAATTCGAGCGTTCCCCAATCGAGCATTCATCCTCTATAAAAGTATGAAAAAATAGAGACCAATTAGTTCTTTTTTTCTATGATTAAAACCAAACAAATGCCGAGAAAAAGATTTCATCATATCAATCAACTCGTTCTGTCGAGAGAGAAAGTGCTAATAGACAAAGATAATAATCAGAAGTGTACAAAAACAAGCTTACTTTCCAACGAGCTCACAAAAAATAATCGGATTCTTGAGTGCAGTTGAGAGATTTTATTCATATCCTTGTAATCCTATATTTTTTTTGACACGTCATTCAAAAGCACTCTATGATCTGTACGGCGTTTTTCTTTCCTTGGCCGTTCTCTTGTCTTACAATTTAGTTATACTGTACTTATGATCAAGTCAACAACAATAGTTCAATTCTGCTTATTGTTGACTTCATATGGCCTATCCAAGAGTAAAAAAAACGATATCAATAATTATTATATATCGTTTTTTTTTCAGAATGCATTTTGCGAACGTGATAAGAATCTAAACTTCTGCGCATCTATAATTGTTTTCCCATGATGCAACTAGCTAATACATTTTCATTTTATTTGAATAAATAATATCTATTGTTAAGTCTCCGAGGGCGAAGGAAATTGAAATTTAGCTAATATTGTTGTGTTTTTTCTATTAGATGCTATTGAAGTAGCCCATTAGTCATCATTAATCGATCACTTGGCGTGTCTTGAAACAATAAGATTAATCACAGACTTTTCTTTTACAAGCGCACGTGCAATAGTACCACATTTCGGCACATAGAATTCAATTATTCATGTCTAGTTATGTAGACAGAGCAAAACGATAAATGAATAATTAGTAAATCGACATATGACACATTTATTTTAATGTCTCGATGAAAATCCTATCAGTATGCTAGTCATAAAAATGATTTATACAAAAACAACCTTTTTTTTTAACATGGAACAAAGGCTAATGAAATATATTTACTCTCAAAAACTTTTCATTATGTAAAATGAATGCGTTCGTTTGAATCAAACACAGAGTACCTTGTGTTTCTCGATAAATACAATAGGAAAAAGAGAAACAGCTGGTGATGCAATTCGATAAGAGTTATTCTACTATAGAAAACCACTTGTCTCGGATATAAAAATAACCTTGTTATAAAATCTTACCAGAAGCAGTTCTTTGACGAATTTCAATTGGCGCTGAAGATTTTTTTTCGATAACTAATGAATCTTCCGATTGATCTGTATGGGTAATAAAATGTATTTGACTATGAATAGTCTTATTTTGCGATTGTTTACGACGTTCAAAATTATCGACCACATCTTCTTTAAACGTGGTTATCTTTTGTCCAAGTTTTTCTAGGACACTACTTTTTTTCGCATGATCTGGACTATTTGCAATCATATTAATTGTACTGGCAAAATTGCCCAATGTTAATAATGAAGGTTCTTCAGCTAATCGATGATATACAGGCGTCTAGAATTAGAAGAGAACAACATTGAGTCTGTATTGTACATTATCATACTGCACAAAAGAATGCTGAAAAGAAACAGTATGACGAAAAAAAAGATGGAGAAATAGGCGAAGCAAAGAAAAATACGCTTGCCAATAAATGATTGGCTGCAGCAACAAAAATATTCGAACTGTTTACATGAATGATTAGAATGGTATGATTATCCTCGTACATGTATATTGACTCATTTCAATGTCAAAGGAGAATGTAATTTGAGACTTGAATAATTATAGTTTTTTTCTTCAGCTTTTGTTATAGAAATTTAATGGTGTAACATCATACATTTATAAATAAAATTAATCTATTTCCTCTTTTCAGCGACGGATATTCATAAAATTCAGTTTGAAACTATTTTACTTTAGCAAATAAACGACGAACGCGCTCCATTATTGTCAAATCTAATCAACAAATTTGTAAATCTTTATTATGATAATATGAATAGTTTCAAGGTATTATTAACAGAAAAATATTAAGCGCGCAAATCAAAGAAATAACGCACGGTAATATTGACTGAAGCAAAAAATGCATACTTTAGCAGCTGACATTGTTTATTTCTGAGTTAAATCGCATAGAACACATTGAGCAACTAACCTCGTTCTATAGATGGCGCTAACGAATGGATGTGAAAATGTCGAAAGATAAATATCGAAGGGAAAAATATCGAAGAAAAAAATATCGAAAAAAGCGATACTTAGGAATATTTCGAAAGCATTGAACTTCAAGGCCTTCTGGTTGAAATAGATAATTACTTTACCCTTTCAAGTTAAAACAATTATTATTTCAATCAGTATGAACGTTGCCTTTGTAACTGCAAAAATGTGTCCTGCAATATCTGAACGCAAGTGAAATATGTAGACGGCCGTATAACAATACCGTGATTGTGTTCTTTTGTAGTTCCGATATGTGCTACGATTCTAGGATGTTCGCTCACAAAATTACTTATTGAGGAAAATTATTTAGCTAATCATTGAAATTCTTCTGAGAAATAGAAAATAAAATACAACAAAATCAATATTGTTTTATAACGATATTTCACAATTTTCGACGTTTTCAATACATGCCGCGCTAACCACCGATTTTTTTATGATAACATTGAAGAAAGGTTAAACTATTTTTATCAAATTCTCATTTCGAATGCCAAATAAATATCTTCAAGAATTGTGACTGATCTTAATTGCGTTTCTTTCTACATATTTTTTTTCTTCTACAGATAAATATGTAAATGTGACGCGACGACTAAATCTTCAATATCTTTGATGAAATTTTCAACTCGACAAATTTCTACCTACGTACATTTTTAACAAAGAATAATTACAGATCGCTTCAAAAAATTAAGCATATATATTCATCGAACGATTTGCATAAGGATTTCCTAGTTTGAAGAATCTTTTACAAAGTACACTAGTGTAGTGCAGTGTTTCCAATGGAAATCTAAAGCAAAAATGTACAGTACACTCTGTATTTTGTGAGCAAAATGTATATTTCACTTTGGTTTTTTTCGCAAAGTATGCAAAACTCAAATTTTCACAATCTAAAAGATAAAATATAATTTATTTAATACTATATACAGCTTTTAAGATTCAGTGATCAAAGAAATCAACGCATAATCTGTTTTGGCAAAGTGTATGCTTTTCTGAACAAGTGTACAACAGAGTGTAAATCAAAAGTAGGAGATGTTCTGTACTTTTATTTCTGCTCTATACGCTCGCCATTGGAAACACTGGTGTAGTGATTCGCAAATATAGTCTTAGCTTTTTCATTCTATCTACATAGAATTAGCTGAAATACATTTCAAGTTAAACGATATTCTTATTTTTATTAAAGTACACTGATCATGAATAATATTGCCCAGCTACATACACCTATTAACCGTCAATGTGTGATGCGCACGTAACCATAAGTTTTATCGATCTTCGTGAATACAGAAGTATTCTTTAGTAGAAAATGTGCATGTATGCATGTAAATATTTATATAAATACTTCTACATCGAAACACAAGATTATGACATATAACTATATGTCAGGAGATGAAACTTACCCGATCCGCCCGTATTCTATTACAAAATTATCAATGTAGATAAAAGGTTTGACTAGTTCAAGAATATTCTGCAAGTATAAAAGCATGTGTGGTAGAAAAAAAAGGACACAGTGCTAGATTATTTTATACTGATATAATATCAGATAAAAACACGGCAGACAGTACACAGACCGAACACATGAAGAATAAATATAACAAAGTTCGTAGAAATTTAAAAGAAAGATATTTCAACTTTATTCGATGGTTTGATATTTTGTTTTCGATCATTAAACTTGGAATATTTTCAAGTACTGAATCCTAGTCATAGATATATTATCATGCGTTATTTTTCTTATGCATAAATCGAGGAATAGTTTTCTAAATTCAAGAATACCAAAATAGCAATGAGTCACGCATACTTGACAAAAGTAGAATTGTTTTGAAATATCTAGATGTACCTCATTGAATATTGAAATTCTACAGTCATTTTATGATATTCTTTCTTTTTTTTGCGAAGTATCAACTTGGTTATTCAAGTCTTGAGAATGACAAATAATTTTCGTATGATTTCTTTTCTTAAAGCTAAAGTAAAACAGGGATACATACAGGACCAATAAAAAAAGTTCAATGGAATGCATCAAAACAATTTTATATTTTCATCTGTTAATAATGAGCAGTTTTCACTGGTTACCAAAGATGTTGAGTTTTAAAACAGCTTTATCCTACAGGGAACGAGGCAACCAAAAAAAAATGTTGGATTACTCTTTAAATCGCTGAAACAATTTTCGAGTTCTGAGCCATTTGGAGTTCATAATTCGAATGAGAGTTATTTTAGTTAGACATGATGATGAAGAGAGAGAATAACGTGTACTCCACCTCATTTAAGAGAATTTAAAAGAACAACTAAGAGTTCAGAATACGAATTCGTCTAGTGAACACAACAATTTTAATATCTGCTTCTGTTTGCAAACTCTGTCGATTTGCTAATCATAATAAACTCTTATTTTATTTACTCTCCATTCATTTCCTTTGTAATTAAAAATATTTACTAAAATTTATGAAATAAACAAATGGATTTAATACTTACAGGACACACATATTTCAGACAAGAAACTTATCGAGCCACGACTCGCAATGTGTCATAACAAGTAATGCAATCGATCATGTTATAAAGCTATAAAAATCTATTAGTGTTTCGGGTAAGAAAATCTCCATATACATTGGAAAATTTTCAAGTATGCATCGAATCTATAAAGCGGCAGCTTTAAACTCGACGCCTTATGACGAGTAGTACATCAAGTATCAACTACAGACATTTTCACCAAGCCCTGCGAAATCCATTGCTATTGAAAATTTCAATGGTTTCAAATAAGTTTGATTCTTCAATGATTTAAATATTTTTATTCACCTTCGCTGTTTTCTGTTTACATTCGCATTGATTTACCAGATATTGGTTCAACACAAATACCATTCGAAATTGAATCTTGAAAACATTAACTGATCACAAAATGAAAGATTCTTGTATTTTTCTTTTATTAATCGCTTAGCTAATCATCAGTAAAAATAAAGATTGATGAAATAAAAAATTGGATTTATATTTAACGTTTTTCCCCAGTACTTTCAATGAATTGTTGTCTTAAATTTTACTGCAGCTGCATGCGGTTTCTTTCCCGACGATATATTCCTATCTCTAGATATTTGGAATTCATCCATGCCATTATTTGTTGGTCGCTATCATTTTTTCAAGGTTCTTTTTTTATTAATACTATTTTACGTTTTATTCATCTTAACGTAAAACTGTTATAATGATGACGGGAGACATTATTGCTGAGATTCGATTTCATAAGGGCTTTCGTGTCGTATTTTCTCTCTCGTTTTCTTCTTTGGTAAAGTGAATCGTTAAAGAAGTACTGTCATAATAACGAGCAAATATTGATCATATCGCGCAATAACATCAACCCAGTGAAAGTAGACATTTATACACTCTTCTCACACGAACTGATCAAAGAATGGATATTTCGATTTATATTTCCCTGGGCACCAAATCACATATTTATAGGAAGAGAAGAGAAGGTTAAGTGTTTGTTATTGTGATCTGCATAGGTAAGTATGATTTACGAGAGGCATCATATATATCTTCGTGCGCGCACGTAAAAAACCATACGAAAATCGAAGAATTCAGTTCTGTTTTTAAATACATCTGTAACGTATTCAAGTCATAAACAAAGGTAAATAATTTAAGCTATAAAAGATTATATTGATAGTAACAAAAAAAAGAATACATCTAATCTCCTTGTAACAATTTAAATATACAAACGTATATCTTTGTTTCTTATTAGAAAATTAAAATGGATCTTGAATATACAGTAATAGAAACTGTTCATCAAAATAATGCTGGACAAGTAATAAAAATTGACTATGAATTCGACGAAACAGTTGCTATTGAAGCATCAACCTCATCGTCATTATCGAGCATCGCACGACAAAACAAAGAAAAACGAAATCGTACATACGACGTAACAATAACTCGAGAACAATATCAAGGAATGACACAGCAACTATCAAGTGCATTATCGTTCGATGCATTCATTAGTGTTTTACGTCCTTTTATTACGGGCTATTACAAAGATGATGAGCTTGAACGTGCATTTTCTGCATTGGATCGTGATCGATCGGGTTCGATCAATGTAAGAGAGTTAAATTCATTTTTACCCATACTAAATGAAACAGCGAATGGTGAAGCGTTGAATGCTTATGTACGAAAGGTTGACGCCAATTTTGATGGAAACTTAAGTTACGATGAATTCCGTTCACTTGTTTTACGCGGCATTGGTCGAGATATTATTTGTAATCATTTATAAACGAGAAGAAAAGAACATAAACTGTTTATTACAGTTCTTTTTTTTTCAAAAAAATCTTATCGAACATTTTAACTTTTTTTGTAATTTTTAGTAAATTAGTCTGCTTATTCCTATTTACTATTGATGCGATAGTTAAAAAATAAATAAAACTATGTTAACAGCTCGGCATTGAAAGTGTTTTTATAAAGTAGTATTCTTGCCCAATGTATATTTGGTTGTCTTTTGTTATAAAGTAAATCAAGAGAATGAGAAGACTACTCATGTCAAACGATGTGTTTATACTATCGATCAGATCGAGTACTGTACTTGAAATACAAATTGTCACTCCTGCTATTTAATAAATTGTTTTAGTGTTTGTTTTAGTTATTCTCTTCCTATGTTGGATGCAAATATTTTCTGCCTGATGACACAAAAATGAATATATTCAATTAGAAAGTTTTCCACTGAAAATAATTAGATTAAAAATTGATACATGAATATTTTTCGGTTAACCGTTTAAAATTTTTCTTCAAAAGATCAGAATTTCAAATTGAATTCATTTTTCAATGTGAAAAATATTCGTAAAGAAGTGATCTCCTTCAACTTCAAGGTTTTTTGTTGCTAGATGGTAAACTATGGAATGCTCTGATTGGTGGATAAAAGACTAATAAAATATAATTTACTTGAATATTTTTCTGCTTGAAACAAATATTTGAAAAATAAATCATTTAAAATTATTTAACATGTTTTTATAGAATATTTTATAAAAAACAAGAAAATTTTGGTTGAATAAAAAAAAAGATAAAATAAATAATAAACAATTAGAATATACAAACGAACATTGTTGTCTCATTTATGTGTCCAAGTCTCAGCGATCCTTCTTTCAAAACTTCCAAAGATCAAATGTCATCGATTTGTATTGAAGGTATGTATCATGAATAAACTGAATAATTTTCATCTCTTTTCATTGCCTATCTCGTCCAAATATTTATATGATTAATCTCAAAAAATAAAAAAAAAACACTTATTAAAATTTTCAAATGAGAAAATTATGTTAACCCGTCTGTATCTTCATTCTAGATTCCTCCGTTATTATTGGGAAATATCTGCTCCTGGCCTTCGCATCCATCTTCTGATCTCCCTCTCCTAATTCCTTGGGGTCAGAGATTTTCACCTTTATGTTAATTTGATTGACTTGGTTTAACGAGGAGACATACGTATGCCCCTCTAATTATCACCGCCTATCATCAAATATTCTCTCTCCTTCCGAGAAAAAACTAAGGCTAATTATATCTGTTATTTATTATATATATATATATACCATCTGAATACATTTATTATTGTTTTTTCATTTTTATTTTGCTAAAATTTTTGTTTTATTTTGTATTGAAAACGAATAGTAGTCCGCGAATTTTTTTTAATTATATAAATAATTTTCTTAGTCAATCTTGCAGATCCCTTGGGGCATTTGCATTCATCAATATCATACATTTGCTTACCATGGAATCGAATCTCAATTCAAATAATAAACGTTCAGCTAATGATGGAAATGATGATAATCAGGACAATAATAATAATGTTAAACGAACACGGTCGAATAAAGTTGATTTAAGATTTTTATTGGCTTCACGTATGAAAATTTTAGGAAAAGAAAAGTAAAATTCATATTTTCATATTTTTATTTAGGTGATGCCGGTGCAGTCATTGGTCGGCAAGGAAAAAATATTCAAATGTTAAGGTCTAAATATAAAACAATCATTCAAGTTCCGGTAAAATTTGATTATTGATTTAATCATTTCAAGATAAATGATGTTTCCTCTGACGGACTAGTTCAAATCTATTGATGAACATAGGGTTTAGAATTTCCCTTCTGTTAATTCCGAATTAGTTTGATGTTTTACGTTAATTAAATATTTAAAGTCAAAGCTAAATCCAAATAACTGCTTAGCGATGGAAATATTCAAGTTGCTCAATGAAGCATTTGTGAATAATCTAATGCATTTCCTGAGTTAACTCAACTACGGAAATGAACACTTGATTTCTGTACTAAGATTTATCTCGGAGCGTTATATTAAATTTTCATGAAACTTTTCTCGTAAGAATTTAATATCCTGAAAATTGAATACTACACTTTCCTATAATTTTAGAGAAAATTATTGTATTCGATTTGACATTTTTAGGATCAAGATGGACCCGAACGTATTTTAACAATAGCTGGTGAACTTGAACCATGCCTTGATTGTCTTACAGATGCATTAGTAACCATGGCTGAAAACCAAAAATTACGTCAAGATGCAAGTGAACTACGTGCTCTTGTTCATACATCACAAGCAGGTAAATTTGTTTATTGTCGCAATAGATTGCAGAAGTTTAGTTTTCGTTTTGATTCAGGTGCTGTTATTGGAAAAGGAGGTGAACGTGTTAAAGAATTAAGGTATAAGAATTAGTAAATCATCATAATGATTTTTGTTTCTACATATAATTATAAATTTAGAGCTCAACATGGACTTGAAGTGAAAGTATTTACTGAAACGTGGTAAATTCTTTTCTTTTATTATCATTTCGATTAATGAATGTTTTTGATTCTTTTTATAATTATTTAAAGTCCAAATTCAACTGATCGTGTTATTCTATGTCGAGGTGAACAACGAGCTATACTAAATTGTCTTCGTGACATTTTCACACAAATTGAAAAAATTCCACCACGAGGCCCTATTCGTCCGTGTATGATAAAATGCATTTTATGTTGTTCTATAAAAATTAATTTATCAATGTTTAGACGATCCATCGTGTTATGTTGAACATCAAATTCAAGGATATGGTAAAAAAAAGAACATTTTTGCTGATCAATAATAAATGTATGAAATTCATTCTTTCAGGTGGCTTTGCACATGATGATAGTAGTGTATATGGTGATCGACGAGTTCGCAATAACGGTCCTCGAGGATATAATAATTATGACAATTGGGATATGAATAGTATGCGAGGTGGAGGCGGAGGTGGCGGCAGTGGTGGTATGTATCATGATGATTTCGGTGGTCCACCAAATCAAAACTTCTATCCACCACCACCTCCACCCCCACCACCACAATCCATGATGT
Organism: Rotaria magnacalcarata; assembly: GCA_900239745.1. NCBI lineage: Eukaryota > Metazoa > Rotifera > Eurotatoria > Philodinida > Philodinidae > Rotaria > Rotaria magnacalcarata. Next base: position 62,247 of record OENM01000187.1, read on the forward strand.
CTAGCGGTAGTGGTCAAGCTCAAATGCGTCCCTTGATTGATTCGTATGGGCAAGCACCTGCCACTCAAACACAACAAGTGAGATATGAAGAAGAAAAAAACGAATTGTTTTTTACTAATAAAATCTTATTTAGGTTACTATTCCACATGAACTTGCTGGAGCTATAATTGGTCCGCGTGGCACACGTATTTCCCAGATTCGTCAACAATCAGGTGCATCAATTAAAATCGATGATCCGTTGCCAGGAACCAATGATCGAATTATAACTATCGTTGGCACTCCAAATCAAATATCTCAAGCGCAACATTTGCTTCAAACAGCAGTTCGACAATCAGGTCTTTATCCAGGATGATTCTTCGTATGATTAATATTAAGTGAAAAGAAGAAAACCAACTTATATGAACATGTGTGTGTATCCTCTTTGCAAATAAAAACAAAGACAGCCAAAGTTTGATTGATTTTTTTTGTTCCGTTTTATTTGTTTGTGTATAGTGATGCACTAATCTCTAGTTCATTTTGTTTTTGTTTGTTCTAAAAGAAGGGAATATGGACTCCCAGTTTTTTTGGTCTATCTATGATTATCAAAAATAGATTTGTTCTTATATGAAAAGAAAAAAAAAATAACAATTTGATCGACTATTTCTAGGATGTTGCGCACGTATTGAATATAGTTTTTCTTCAACATTTCATAGTTGAATTTGAACAACTCGGATTTTCTGTTTAAATAGGCTCAAATGATTGATTCAAAAATTATGCATGATCAGAGATCATAGACCATCTCACTCAAATCGGAATTGTTTTACCGAGATTTTATTCAATAACAGCTTATGTAGATTAGACTTCGAGGTTGACGCACACGGACCTGTATGATATTTGGTAAAATTCTCTTTGTTTAACACGTATATTGAATTCATTAAAAAGGAAATTTAAAAAGTTCTTTTTTCTTCAATGAACTACCTCGGAATATTCTCGAGTTTACTATTATCACATTTGAGAGACTCGAAATAGAAATATTCCTGTGATATAACACGAGTGCAACTAAAGAACATCGCACCGTACTGTTGAATGATGGATGTCACTTTGGCATAGTAATAACGATAATAGAGAATCAAACATTTATAGTTAACCTTCTCAAATGTTATTCAACTATCTACATATAGACAGAAAGCAGAATCTTATTATTTCACCTAGAACATATATTAAATAATTTATTTGAATGCTACGTTGAGAAATTCTATTGTATTTTAGAACATCTCTGAAAATATTCCATCGTTTAAAAGTTCAATCGAAATCATAATATTGAAACTATTATTTGGATTCTGGAAAATTCTAAAGATCAAAATTGAAATAACTTTTTACGCTAAATACATATAGAAATTATATTATGATTGAATGATAATTTCAATGGTCATGGTCATATATTGTTTTTTGAATTCATAAAATGAAAATCTTATCAAATCACTTACGGTTTCTCTTGTTGAGAAGATGATCTATTGAATAAGAAGATTTTGCACAAGAAGACTATTGCTTTAATATGTTTTTAAAGATACACAGCGAATCATTGAGAAAAAAATAATAATAATGTTGATCTATGTGTTTTATGTACGAATGAAAAGGTTGATCACCGAAACCAGACAGATAATGTGATTGATTCGTATCAATGCAATGTATCAAAAATATTTTTCTTAGTAAATTTTCTGTAAAATTGTAGGTTGATGTAAATTCTTCAATCTTGGTTCGGATCGGATCGAGTGCATATTAATAAAGACAGAAAGGCATCAATGGATTCTATCACATACAGGTGGCCAATTATCATGAAAAAAGCTAGCCTAACTGTTATAAACAGAAACATAACATTATATAAAACATGCGATCAAACGTTCTTTGATCATTCTCTAGAGTATGATAATTTTATTTAAGAAAATGATAGCCCGGATTCTATTCAATTTGACATCATTTTTTGTTAGTAAGGATTCGAGTCCGGATCAGTCTTTGATATTGACAGCTACTTAATCTCAGATTGAAATCAAAGACCACTTTGTTTCGTGTAGGAGGTAACACCCTCTCAGTACTGCTTTTGTGACGTTTCTCTTGAGTTACACTATCATGTAATAAATACGAGCTATTCGATTCGTGCGAAAAAAGAAAAAAAATGTTCTTATTACTTCCTTAACATTTATATTGAATGATAATAGTAGATTTACTAAATGAACACTACATAGCATAAGTGGAATTTTTATGGACCAATGACAAAAAAGCAAGAGAAAGGCTTACATCTTCCTTTCTTGTCCATAATTAACATATTCATTTCTTTTTTTCATTGGTTTCAAGAAAACCTGATGACGACTTACTAAGAAGTACTCAAAGAATCATGTTGTATGATTTTTTTCATCTACTTTGAGAAATGAAGGTATCTATCAGCTACGAATTACGATATGAAAATATTTCACATCTTTAGAGCATTCGACCGAACGTTCGCTTTATTATTATCTTTTTATTTACCGTATATTCTCAGGACGAACAATCCGATACCTGGATCCAATCGGATTTCGATTGGTTCCTAAAGGATTCTAAATAAATACGGGTTGTGGACCCATTCACGGATTCCCAGTGTTGGAATTCAATCGATTCTTGCAAGAACCAGTCAAAATCGGACAGGTTTCTTTCGGAATCTCGTTGGAATTCGACTCCTGAAATTCCTATCGAATTCTGGGTGTGGGTGTGGATACGGGTATGGGTGCAATTGGTCCCTAAAGTGAAAATATATCCTCACCCACACCCGTATTATAATCTGTTTTGATAGGCTAAACATTGAAAAGTAGTAGAAAACTATTAGAAAAAAAACGATAAAATTTTCATGCATATTTTCGATTTAAAGATATTTTGAATTCTTTCAATATGTGGTTCTTGAAGCAAAAAAGTTCGAATGTAAGAAAATCGTTTAATAATATATCTTCATTCAGTACATCTGTTACATTAAAACATTCGTATAGATTTGATTAGAATGAGTGACACAATATGATTTTAATATTTGTCAACTAGGATATTCTAGTCAATTTCCATTACAGTACACTCAAGTATAGATACTACAGATATACTTAGAAGCAGATTTCTTTATTTTTCTTGAGATAACTCATGCATTTATATCAGTCGTACAAATTAAATATGGCATTCAATAAAAGTTTCACGAATTTTGTTTTAAGGTTTATGAGCTTTTATTTTATCTTTTGCAGACCAGGAATATTTTTATCATTAGTAGCTAATAAATTATAGATGAAATACTCATAGGAGCTAGTCATTGCCGAGAAAGATCCCTTCAATGTCGAAAGATTGATTTATTTTTGTTGTTTATGATTCGAAATTACAACTATTGTGCTTATTTAGATGTAGACTCATGCAAAAAGCTGAATAACATGTAGCATAGATAATTTTCAATAGTGTTATCGTAAAAAAAACGAAACGTCTCAAACATTGGCTTTTTGTGTGTTCATACTTCTTTTCAATTATTTAAGATTTCTAGAGTGATAAGAACCATTTTTTTCATTATTTATCGAAGTTATTCTATGCCGAGCAATAGTAAACATCGTTTTTATGCGCAAAAAAGGATACTGAAAAACATTTTTTGGTTACTCCTTAAACTCAAAAAAGAATTCATCTACAAAACCGTCCCTAAATGAATATTAATAGATTTGAAGATTATCTTATATATTTTATTTAAGATACATGTTTTCACTTTTAGTAAAAAAATTATATTGAATGATAGCTGAAGACTCCATTTTTAAATAAACAATACACATTTTCAATGGTTTGTAACTTTTTAATATGTCAACAATTAGAGCTTCACAAATTTCGATGCCAAAAAAAAATAGAAATAACAAACCACGCTCAATTCCTCTTAACACGGTATCAACGTCGTTTTTTCCGTAAATTATCTTTTGTAATGAAGACCGCAGTGGAGAATCGTTAGTCATAGTACGAAATTAGTTCGATGAACAATTATTTTTACTATTATGTATTACAGAAGGACAAGACAGTGCCTTTCTTTTGGTAATAAGAATAATCACAAAACAAATTCGATCGACCAGTAACTAAATCCTCAAACTCAAAAGAATAACAATGTTTAGTTGATTTGATATCTAATGATGATTAAAGCGGCCCTTCGATAATAATGTAGAATCCACCGTGTTCTTTAACATTTCCTATACTTAAAAAGGGACATCTCTATCTATGCCAACTACGAAAAATATCAGATTTTTTACTGTTGAATATTCATGTTTCATTAGATTGATAAAAGAAACTGAATAGTTTCGATATCAGGTACTCAACAGTAGACATAATGTAGACTATCAATTATTAGCAATCCGTTAAAAAAAAGAATCAGTTTTGAGGCAAGCTTAGTTTTTATTTAATCGAACTTTACCTTCGAGCTCTATATATAGCATATGATAATATTTCTAAAGCTTTGACAGAATACCGAATATCGGAACAGAAATGATAATGCTCAGTGTCAGATAGAAAATGGACATGAGCCTCTGTCTTACTATAATTATTAATCCGTACACACAAACCCTTATTTACTCTGGTTTTCACCTTTTTATCAAAATATTTCGACTTATCAGCTTTAGCATTACAACCTCTCCGTGATGAAAAGCTTACATAATAGAAATAACTGAGAGAATACAAAGTGTGCTAAAAAACTGTTATCGTTGCTACAATATAGTAGAGAATAAGTTCATTAAAATATCTTTAATATGTTCGATAAATGATTTCGTATGATAGTATTTCATAATGATTAATGCAAATAAAAATAACAACTTTCATTTATCCATGCATGCATGCAAAACGTGACTTTTATATTCTCACCTTAAAACAGAGTTGATACATGTATGTATTAACATCTAAATACTCAAAATGTTCTTGAACAATTGATTGTTTCTTCTTTTGCTTGTGAGTTTCGTGGCGTGCCTTTTCAGCTTTTTGTTCATCGTTTGAATGGTCCATTTCATCAGTGTCACTAGTATTAGTTGATTCATCTTCACTTGATGATGATAATGGGCGAGTTGCTGGTACACGAGATATAGAAGAATTTGATTGATGACGTGACGCTCGTCCATTACCATCTCTGTCGACCTTTTTAGAAACTTTTCGTTTTGTAATACCACCTGCTTGTGATGTATTTCTGCGAAGATTATATGGACTATGTGAGGACAGCGTTGAATCACTGTCTCGATTTTTTTACTGTTTTTGGATGACATCAAATGTATGATCTTCTATAATAAAAAGAAACTACATGAGACTAATGAAAAAAGAATTGTATAAAACGTTTTTTTTCTTCCCGTTCAACACGTTAAATGACGCCCAACGGTCTTCTCCTGTTCTCTTTCCATCGATTTACCCACATAAGCATTTTTATTTGCTCACTCTCATCGTATCATAAAGAAGAAAAATTGATAGATTTATATCTATAGCACTATTATCAATATTAATGTCTTAAACAATACGTTTTTCAGATATTAAAAAAAAGAAACATTGCATGAACTAAAATTTATTGTGGCAGTCTCAGAAAAAAATATCATTGAAATTTCCATGAAACAAAATTTTCCACACACATTAGAAATAAGATTTATATTCATAATCCCTTAACATCTACTACTACGATAGCTAATGACTATTACTACTATTCAGCTAATAATATTTATGACAGTCATCAAACATTTCCTTTAATGAAATATTAAGAATTATCATATATAATTCACTGTTGTTTTCTTTCTACAAGAAACGCGAAGTGAATTGATGAAGCATTATCGAAGAGAAAATCAAACTTTACAGATTTACACTTTGATTGAAAAGTCTTCAAAATTACCGTATAAAGATCAGTCTATCTATTTTAAATGGATGAATCAATTTTGTACATCTTGATTTAGTTTTCTTGAGGATAAAATGAACATAAATCAATATTTTCTTCAACTGATCGACTTAACCATTAATATTAATGGATTAAGTGTTAAAATAAAAAACTTAATTTTAAAATTAATGGTTAATGGAATTCATTAACATTAAAATTAATGAATTAATGAATATGCAAAAAACTTAACCATTAATATTAATGTTAAGTAAAATCACTTAATTAAAAACATTAATTAAGTTTTATTAAAAAAAATGTCCCACCCCTACAATCAAGTTTCCGACGCTTCATAAAAATAATCGACAGAAAGCAACTTTTCATCAATATTAACAGATTTAGACGAATTTACAATAGATAACATCGAACTTGTATTATATTTATAAATATCGAAGATCATTTGCCAACATATTAGAAATGATCTCAAGTTTGTCAAGGAAGAACATTTTCTCCCAATTGGTTGATTTATGTTCAAATATACGTAATGATTTAGAAAAGAGAAGGGTTTCCATTAATTATAATTTTATTTTAGACGTTGATAAAAATTGTGATTCAAATTATTATCTATTACACACTGTTATAGACGAGACAAGTAAATATGAAGACTCCAAAATAGAAATCGAATATACAATATCAATAAATGTGGAAACTTCGGATTTCATCCGAGAGTTATGTGTACTGCAAAAAGTACATGGGACATGTGAGTCATTCTAGAATGTCTGAACACCAAAATTATCATGAGAAACTAGGCACTTTGGTTTCTGGATGCAGTTTTTGTGCATTTTGAGATCGTTTTCAGGCGATGTTTCGTTATAAAGCTACGATTTAGTTCAAAACTAGTATCATATTCGGAATCAGCGTTAAAAACTGAGTCGATTTATATATACTGTGGATGATTCTGAGAAAAGATTTTTTTTGAAAAATCTCTGTANAATTTTTTCGATAACTCAGCCATTTCTTGACGGATCCTTCTCATCTTCGAACTCGACTGAGACATTGATGAGACTGAACTGTGTAGAAAATTTCATCACGATCTGACTCTCCTTCCGAAAGTTATCGTGTAAACGGCCGGACGGACACACTGACCGATTCTAGAGTGTACTCACTTTTTGTGTACACAACAACGTTAGTTCTATGGGAAATAAACACATATCATACAGACAAAGTGTCAGTATACGTGAGTTTTTCATAGTTTTTTGGCACTGAGGTATTGAGGAAATTTCAAACACAGCATATTTACCCCTACAATTTAGCATCATTTTGTAGCCCATGAAATTTTCTATCGAATGGTATATAATAGTTCATTTTTCATTTTCACTATGACAAAGATTTTGATTTGCGAAAATTAGAATAGGTCAATATTTGCATAGAAAATAATGACATTTCTTGCTGTAACTCAGTAAATCTTCAACGAATTATTTTCATCTTCGAACTCGACCGAGGTATTGATGAGATAATGCTGTGTACAAAATTTCATGACAATCGGATCAGCCTTTCAGGAGTTATCGTGTAAACGGCCGGCCGGACACACTGACCGATTCTATAGTGTACTCACTTTTTTTTTGAGTACACAAAAAGAGATTATTTTGATGATTTGCGCAGTAATTCTACGATTGTCGATAAAGATAAACAAAAATTCTTCGAAATTGAAATTAATAGCTTATCAAAATAGATATACAAATAAACTGCCATTTGCTATTTAGCTAAAAACAAACAATAAATTATTGTCAGATAGATTAATACGTGTTTAAAAAGATAAACAAACAAAAACGAAATGAACTCAATTATTTTATATCTAATTACATTATGATTAGCAAAATATACTAACTTTTTTGGATACTATTTCGGTTTCTGCTTTTATCTTGATAATCATGATAACATTTTTCTGTGTTGAATGAAACATTTTCCCTGTTTTCAATTCATTGGTTTTCTTTTTTTCTAAATTAACGATTAATTTTTGTTTTTTTAACAGTAGAGAGGTAAGAAAATTTCATGGTCATTCTAAACTATTGTATTGACTTATTCAGAATCGAAGTGATGCTAATAATCTTGAGTTTAATTGAAATTTTACATTTTTGAATAAAACTTATTCAACCTTCAATTAATATGAATTAACGTGTCTGTGATTAGTGATTCATAAATTAAATGTTATGTTATATATTTCCTCTGATTATAATCACAGGGCCGCAAAAAAGGAGCATCTGCTATGAACCGATGGCTACAGAGAATCAACCAAATACTTCACTATTAGAAGAGAAAAATATTCGATAATGATACAGTACACATTTCAGTTAAGTTTCGCTATGAAACTTATTCTGCCGCGGTGATCAGAGAGATGTTTATTACGAGCACCAGCAAGCGTCCACTACAACTCAAGTTGACACAAATGAAGCACATACTACAATCATACAGTTGGACAAAAATGAAATCGTTTACGAGTAAGAATGTTACAAAATTGTGCTGATGGAAAAGGCACGATGTGATATTATTCCATTGAATGTCATTTTGCTGAGTTAAACTGTGATCGTGATATTTGTTTCTGTGACTTTGCTCAGATTTCTTCTTTAAAAGTGAAGGATTCGACTAACACAATGGATACGGACATATGGTGGATTTCCAATTGAATCATTGCTTCTATAAGAAAGAAACTGAGGTCGATTTCAGTCTTTAATATCATGGCTAGTGTTATAGGATATGGAATAGCAAAAAGACGGTATGCGATCAAACTTTTATCTATGAAGTGAACCATAGGCGTTGAGACTTATCGGTGTCAACTGTGGGCAAGTACTTTTAACTTTGCAGTAAAAATGTTTGTCAGAGGTGTTTTCAAAGATGCTCAACATGCCGATTATGCATGCATAAGGAACTAACTCGAATATTGCATCAACAATAAGAAGAAAAATTTCGTAAAACCTCAGAATTCATGAAAGTTTCATAGAAACTATGAACAATAAAAATCGTATATTGAAATTAACATGAATTTAATGTCGACACAAATTATCAATCTCTTCGTATTTGGAATACACAAATCAGTCTAAGAGTAATTCAACAATCTATTCAATCTTGTTTAAGGTAACTTGTTTTATTATATATCCTTGTATAGCTTATGTTTTTTAATTTAAAGAATACTAACCTCATTTCATCGCTGGTATATCCACTACAGAGCCCTGATAAACGCTTATTTTAAGAAATAAAACAAAATACATCGGTAAAATGTACTCTACATTATTATTTTATTTTTCTGATTCAGAGTGGAACTATTAAGTTTTTATAATATTAATTGATATTCAGTTAAGTCCATTGCTGTCAGACAAGTGTTGATGTTAGCAGATTAATTTTGTCTTTTCGTTACTAGATGGATCAAATCACAACATAACTTCGTAATAGAGTGTATAACACCGTAATTAAAGAGACATATTTACGATGTGTTTTATTTTAGTGCGTTCTAATATTTGCATATCCCCTTGCATTGGCAATCATCGAAATATAACAGGTTTTGGCATAGGTATTCGCATAATCTTACGCTTGAAGTCTCGAAACTGAGTATCTTCTATTGTTGCCCCTTTCGACAGGTTCCGCCAGTTTTCACTTGGACGGAATATATTAATGGTTCTTGGTACAATCCAGTCTTTGACACCAGTTCGGCCAACGACTTTTTGAAGAAAGTATTGCTTCCAGCAACGATCACTATAATGAACACCATACGCAACATCTGATGATAATACGATCGACTTGTAAGGTTTCAATAGTTGCGCTTCGTGTATTCGATGCATGGGTATAGCAAGTGAGGGGATAAATGCTGCAGATGAGCTCTTATCCCAAGCATCGGGCAATCGTTTCCGATGTATATAAATTTCTGTAATTGAACCATTAGCACAGTCGACGAGATTTTCATGAGACATTCTGAGTAGCTTGAAACTTATTTGGGCAATATCTGACCTGGCTTGATTTTCTATGACGCTTCGAACTGAATTTGATGATCGAGGAAATATAAAAACGTCAAGATCAGACATCAGAGTCCAAATGCATCGATCTCTTGTGAACAACAAAGCATGAGTGTATGCTTGATGTTGGGACCGTCTCCATGGCCATCGAATAATTTCAAGATCAGCTCGGTTCGTAAACAATGTTGTGAGACCATCTGTTGAATTGTTATCATAAATGATAAGATGATCGAAACCAACACGACGGTGATATTCATACCATTCATCAACTAAATATGCCATATTTCTAATGGTTGTAACGAAGCATAGGAAATATCGTGGCTTTTCAATTGCCTGATAATGCTGTGGATTGTACCGTGCAACCGAATTCACAATTTTTTTTCCATTCATAATAGTTAGTCTGTCGCCAAATTCTAGTTCGCGAGGAAGATGGCAAAGAAAACCTACAAAATCATTAAAAATATTCGATTTTTTGGCCTCCTTCATTCTTGTTCTCTGGTAACCAAGTAAGCAGAACATATCTTTAGTTTGACCAAAAACTGCTTGGCCGAAAAGCCACATAAATCCAGAGGGTCCGGGTGCACTTGTGTAAATCAGTTCAATTGTATCATTCCAAGAAAAGTTCAGAAAAGCCTCGTGAACTATTGGCATTTTTTCTGGTAGTTCATAATCAGGTCGATATTTAATCAAAACAAAACGATGATTCATAATAAAGAATATAAGCCAAAAAAGAAAGCAGATGAATATTCCTTTCAATATGGATCTTCTTATGTTAATATTGTTCATTTTAATTTCTATCTATAATTATTTTCAAAAAACAAGGTTCATTAGGTTGCATTATTTTGATCGTTTGTATTATATTTTCAAACTTGAAATCAATGCAAAAAAGAAAAAGAATATTCACACGGTAACTCTTTAGTAGGCTTGCATCCACAGAAAAGCGTCACTATTTTTCGAGACGAATTCATGCATTAAATGACACGGACTATGTAGACATAAAACGCCATGCTCACTTTTTTCCTTCCTTCACATTAACAGTAAGTTGTAAAAACTAACTGTAAAATAATAAACTATTATATCTGTCTATTACCATTGACACAAATGTTCTCTATTGATAAGCTCTAACAACTGTTTCTGATTTATTGCGACTTAATATACCTTTGTACTGTTGTCCATAGTTAATAATTTTTTCAGTATGTTAGACAAATAAAATATTAGGTGAAGGTTTCTCATAGTGCATTTCGGACACAATCGAAAAATAATAAACACTTCATTGCATAGTTTACACTGTTCATAAGTCAAAGAAACATTTATGAATACAGAAAAGAGCTTAAGGATATATAGATATACGAATGATTACCTACCCTTTGTGCAGGTTTATGAACAGAATGTTTCTACAAGGGTACATTAAACAGCGTGAGCTAGAAAAAGTGCATACCAATAGTATAATAAGCGATTATGAGGATTGATTAATCTATCCTTAGTTTTTACATTATATACTGCTTGAATGGTAATGGCTACTTTAGTTGACTTGCAATTAATACTCATTGAAAATATTTTATCAAAACAGTACTTTAGAGAGAAATGTGGATATGCATCTATTCAATTCTTTCACAATTACACTCATGAATTGTGCCTACAATGTGAAAAAACGTCGACAGTTCTTTTCTTTGCAATTGCAACTACTCAGACATCATGCATCATCTAGTTGTACAATAAGCTAGAAGCATTCATTATGCTGAATCAATAAAGAAATAAGGAATGAAAACATGCACACTTACAATTACAATGTACAATGTTGAAAGAACCAAACGAAATATTGTGAGCAATGCCGTTTCGTGAGCACTAGACAGGTCCCAAATTAGTAGGTTTGGATGCTTCTAGTTGATGCTATTATTAGCGTTTCATATTTAAAAGCAAACACCTGTATTCGCAATGTTAAATAATTGTAACAGTTAAAAGTAGTCACAGATTAGGCCATACAGAAAAATTTGTTTCTACCGACTAATCTTCTATCGAAATGAATCGAATTTTTTATTTATTATTTTGATCTTAAATTCTGCCTTCCTTACACTCGTTTTCAAGTGTAAATCATTTGTCCAAATACTCACACCATGACATGTCACATTTATGATCTTACTGTGTTGGAAGAATCCGACGGACCTAGTCCGTCGTTTAAAATTAGGGTCATTTCACTCGACGGTATTTGACAAGGGTTGCATCTGATTCTCGGTTATAATAGGTATGAGCCCTATAATGCACTATATTGAGTATCGAACCGAAGAAATCACAATCATAAATGGAATTCGAAAGAAAAAAAGACTTTATTTGAAAAGTTAGTCAGCGCGGTCATACAATGCTATATTTGAATCTGTGCTCTGTCATATAATTAATTTTCGTTTTTTTCCTCATTTGAATTAACTTACATATGTATATTCACTCTTTTCTTCGATTGTTCTTCATGGAATGAATCGGTATCCGAGTCATTGGATAGTCTTTCAAATGCCAAAGATGTTGTTCCGCTCGTTTTTCCATATCGAATTGAATATCACTTCGATTATTATTGATTAAAGATAGATGCGAAACATCTGGAATTACTAGAAAAGGAGGGAATGCTACTCGAACAGAAAGTTTTTGTTGTTGTAAGTAGCGATAAACGTGATCATACGGTTTTGGTGTACCAAATTTTAACCAGCGAAGAATCGGACGATAGGATTTTCTTTTTAGTAAGAGGGCAAATGCACCGAATGTCGCCCGATCTGCATCAAAACATGCTTCACTAGGCCAATCAGTATGCTTTGAATGCCATATAGTAGCTCCTAACAACAGAACATCGGCTTCCAGGCAACGAGAAGGTAATTGTTTAAACAATACGGTAAAATTACGATGTGGAATTGCATCATCTTCAAACACAAAAACGTTTTCATGATTCTTGCGAATAATCATATTGAAGAACTTTGCCATTGTCGCTCTTAGACTCTGCTCTCCGACTGTTAGAGATCCATTTTTTACATGAGATTGATAAGAAAATCGAATGCCATTGAAACGTCGAAGATCGATTTGAGCATACTTTTTAAAAGCATGCATCACACTTGTTACTCGTTGATCATAGCCGGGAACCGTAATTATATACGCTACGGGTAATCTACCGTGATGTTTCAGCCTTATTAGTAGTGATGACGTCTTGTAGCAGTAATAATTTGAAAATATGCTCGTAATAACAATAATTCCACATATTATACTTGTGTACTTAGATTTTAACTTGAGTCGCCACATTTAAACAAACTTCTTTAGGATTGTATTTGTTTCATCGAAATAATGTGCGTATTGTTCTTAAATGTAGTAGCACTGATTTATGAATACAAATACAAGAATCTAGAAATTGATGATAAAATTTGAGTACTATATATCATAGCAATAATATATTGTAGTACATTTTCACATAATTTCGAACTGAATATCAATGCTACGTAATGAAAGCATTTCTATTCTAGAAGCACTCAATTCATATCAAAATCATCAGGATCAAACATCAATGCACAAAAAGAACGTACGATAATAAACCCTTCACTAAATACTTCCCAAGAGTATAACAAAGAATTTCTGAAAACTTACTCTGAGCCAAGCTTCTTTGCTTTCCTTTGATGAGTTATTGAAACAAATATAAATGAAAACAAAGTAATTTATATTTATTGAACGTTTTCAATACTCCCAATTGAATATTGTGCTCGACTAAATATAAGAGGAAAGCAATATAAGTTTTTTTTTACAAAGGTGGAACAATAAACCTATTTTTAAGAGAAGTGGCAGAATTCTGCACTACTAATACCTATATCACTTAAAGACGCAGTGTACAGTACCAATATAGAATTCTGTGTTATTATATTCACACACTCACTTGTATAAAAATCAGAATTCTGAGCAGAATTGATCATTTATCTGTAGAATAACCACTACTCATATCAGTAATTAAAATCTAGTTTCACGAATTACATATCGTTATAATTATGATTTAATCTCCAATTAATCTTCAAAATCTGTCATTTTTGACTAATATAAACCATAATTAGTTATGATTGTATGGTATATATTTACTATTACAGACGTTAGCAACCAGTGTATGTTACTACTACACACATTAGCAACCACTGGCTACTATGATAAGGTATATTAAGGACTATGTATCATAGACTAAATACATTAAACAGTGATTTCAAAATTGGTTTACTTTTTCAGTGTACAGAAATAAAAATAGAAATGAATAATCTACAATAAATATTAATTGTGATTAAATATCAAATGTATTCATATTCATTGTATTTAAAGATAGAAAAATATAAATATCAAATATTTCTTATAAATAGTGTTTTATATTCATAATGGAAAAAAAGTCATCGAACTATAAATCATCTGTATTTTTTAATTAAAAATGCAATTTTGCTAATCACTTATAGTTTATTAGAATAAAAATAATTCCGGGGTTTCATCTATACAAATATTTTTCTGAATAACCAATATATCAGCATAGTCTTTCTTCCTATTGTCCATTTATTAGACTCTCCTTTTCTACTCGTTCTTCTCTCTCTCTCTTCTGTAGGTATATAAGTATGTGCTCTGTACGTAAATGATGCAGCCTTTATTCTTAAATCTAATATCAATAATAAACCAATAGTTTAACTGAAAATTTTTGTATCCATATATCAAATCATATTCTTTCAAAGTTTGAATTTTATTACAGTAGCTAACCTAAAAAGTGATGAAATAAACTTTTCGTTTGAGAGAGGATCAACTATCATATGTAGTGAATAATTGTCACATTTAATCATTTCAAGGTGGTCATTATTTCATCAACGAAGTTTATTTTATAAATGTTTATGATAATAAATTAGCCAAGAATTAACATGAGCTTCGATCGTCTTTAGTATATTTATAATTTCTACTTGTTCCATTTAGTCGAAAAATTTTGTCAAATATATCTTTATAAAAATATAGCAAGCACCCAGCTCATATCACAAAACAATTAAAATCTCTCAACATTTTATACAACATTTTTTATCAACAATATCAATAACTATATTGTCTTCATATCTTTTCTCTACTACTACAGTTCATTTTAACATATTCAATAATGTCCAAATGTTAAAACGTTAATTTTTTTCTATCATATCCATCAAAGCATTATGAAACTCATTCTATTAAACAAAAGAAAATCATCTATTGAGCCAGTATCTACATAAGTGATCCATAATGTGTGAGTTCCATATTTTAGCCCCAATGAGTGCGAGATAAATGAATTCATCAATCATTTATATATTTCTTTATTTTAACAAAAATAAAAAATGTACAGTGAAGCGTTCGACCTCTTTCATAAGGTCATTTTCAACACTAAACTGTGTTAAGTAAAATGCAGACTATATATACAATTTATTCTTTTTCGTTCTGTTGTGTTCCGAACATTGCACTACGAGAGCAGCTTTTCTCCCCTTCGCAGTGCAATGTTCGGAACACAACAGAACGCAAAAGAATGAACTGTATATATAGTCTGAATTTTATTTAACACAATTTAGTGTTGAAAATGACCTTATGAAAGAGGTCGAAAGCTTCACTGTACATTTTTTTATTAAAGTAAAGAAATATATAAATGATTGATGAATTAGTTTATCTCACACTTAGTTTATTCAATTACTTCTCATCAAACAACGTAAAAAAGCCCCAATGGGGTTGCACTGAAAAGAAATTTTTCTATATTGATTTCCGCGTAAAACTCAAGTGGTCGACAAATCAACATTTTTGAATTCAGGTATGGAAATTTTAATGAAAAAATATTTAAGAGAACATTCATATGAAAACGGTTGCTTGAAATAAAGCGATAAGACTGACACTAATAATAAAATACTCCAGCAGATTGCAATTATATTTGAAAAATTCTTCAAAAACTGAATATTTAACGTCTGATTCCAGTTCCAACACCAATATTCCTTACATAAAATACAGGAAAGCTTTATAAAAAAAAACTCAGAATTCTGCTTTAAAAAAAATTCCAAGCAAAGTTTACATTTCGATAGATACTAATATATATATATATTCTTGCACTGATACAAAATTCTGCTGGTAAACGATAAATTTTGTTTAGAATTTTGATTTCGATATAAGGTAGTATGTGTATACAATAATACAGAGTTCTGTCAGAAATACAGAATTCTCACACAATTGTGCTGGAAAAACAAAATTCTAGGCAGAATTTTTATTGTAACCTATGTACAACTATATATCACACAAGCAAGAAAGAAACTAACATAGTTTGTAAATGGACAGAATTTTCGAATTTCGTTTAAGATGAATTCTGCCGCTACTGTTTTTTATTTATCATAATCAGTTCCCATTTTCATAAACCATTTTACTCAAAATCCCTTTAATGGGTTAGCAAAGGGGCGTAAACTCCCTTAGGGTTTACCCATGGCGTAAATTTCTGCGAAAAAACCGCGTTCCCAAACGGGTTTTCCTATAGTTGCGAAACGCGTTAATGCTGGGCGGTTTAACGCGTTTCACATCTGCTAAAATAAACGTTTTAAAATGATTTTTTTTTAGCAGCGTTTCACTCTTTCTCAAACTATGGGATTTCATAATTTGGAGGCAAAAAACTAAAGCTACGAAGGACTTGGCAGAACTCAACTTACCGATGCTATCCATACACCTGTTTCCATTAATTTATTACCATTATGGAGCTAACGTACATTAATTTTGATAGATTGAAGAAATAGATTCGAACTCGAGAACACCAGAGTAGAAGATATGCGCATAAACCGTTCAATTAAAATAGTCGAACAATATATCTGTCTTTTCTACTTTTATTTAGACGTGACATGTAAACTTATGATTTTAATAAAATTTCGGTTTCACATCTAAATGAGTATTGGAGAAACATATTTTCTCCTGCTTTTATCAAAGTACAAGTGTCATTTTCCCGTTACTTTATTTTAAATTTAACTTTTAAAAATAAAAAATCGCGGAATAAATATTTTTAAGTGAAAAGACGCAATTAAAGTGAATTTAATTTGATTTAAGCTGAATTTCAAAATTTCAAAAATTTAATTTCGTAGTCTATATCTAAATTCCAAAGAATTTGTATTTAAAATTTTAGTTGAATTTAATAATCTTTTGTAAAGGTAAATCCATGATCCGTCAGACCAAGTATACTCATCATTGAAAGAATTTTTTTCTGTAATTCTAGTCTCTTTTATGAGCAAGTTACAACTAGCTAAATCGATAATATACGAACGAAATTCATATTATAGTCATGTTTTGAAGAGTGTATAATCAGTCACCATAAGGCAGCGAGTGATGGCATAATCCCATTACACCGGGTAACGACTTTTCTAGTACAACGCGAGCCCTCACTACGATTCTCTAAACTAATTCCATCGTGCAGAAAACGCAGTGCCACTCCACTGCATTCCCTATAACTATATGATAGAAGTTGAGGAATGTGAGTGAATTTGGTGTAATGGCTTTTGGTGCAATGACTATCGATATGACTATATGATAGAAGTTGAGGAATGTGAGTGAATTTGGTGTGGGTGTGGGTATAGATGTTGAAGATTACAAAGTGCACACCCACACCCACACTTCTATCATATGGTCACATGGATAGTCATTGCATCAAAAGCCATTACACCAAATTCACTCACATTCCTCAACTTCTATCATATGGTCATACAGATAGTCATTACACTAAATGGGCTGATAGTTGTTACCTCATAGCAAGTATACTTTAGCTAGTGAAAAGATATCTATTTCATCTAAGTTGAACACTCGTTTGGGGATTATGACGGTTGATTCACGTTACCCCATGTTTAGGTATTATGACATCTATGAAGGCAGCCCACATATAAATTCATAATAGTAATTATTACAAATCATACATTACGCAAAAATGCCTTTTTCTCACAGCAACGCTAAGCTATCATACACATTATTTTTGATTCAGTCGTTACTGATTTTTTTCAAATTTTTAAATATTTCCTACAGTTCTGTATTCAAAGCTGCATAACGCGTTTTCTTTGAATGAAAAGGTAGTGAAAGAAGTTTTCTAACAAGATATATACTTTATTTACACTCTGATACTCAATGCTAGTCTAACTTAGAATAAGCTTTTGAAAACACCGTAATGCGTCTAAGTTTTAGGAGTATTCGATTCTGATCTTGCCTCTATGGAAGATTTGCATCGCCATCTTTATGACCAAGAATAATGCGATCAGCAAATCTTTTGTAAAGCAATTTCGAATAATTTTCGCAATCATGACAGTATCTGAGTTTCCTTAATTCATATGCTTTTTGAAGATGAATTTAGTGGGAGATGCTGCAGCAAAAGTTATCCGTTTTTCATCATTCGAAGCGTAAACGATGCAAATTACACTTTAAAGAAACATGCTTCGCGTTTTCTCCTGATTGTGACTCTGTAAAATGCGTTTCTTGTCGACCTACATCAGTCTAACAGCGTTTCTCTTCGAAAACGCTTCGAAAAGTAATCTAAAAAAGAAGCGTTCAGTATCGTTTCAAAAAGTCAAGGCGGCAAAACGTGTTTTATCTAAATAAAGACACTGCAAAACGCACTTCCTCTTGAAAAAATGCAGCGAAACGCATGGCAGAATCTTGGAAATACGTTATGCATTGCGTTTCGTTTAATATTTTACGCCATAGGTAGTATTCTACGTTCTTTTTCTTATAGTGATCAAGCATTCTTACCTTCTTCTTCTGGCTAAACAATCAAACTTTTAAAATAAAATGCTTCAGCTTGTGAAATCGAATAACGCAACGAATGTTTGCTCAAGTCTGCCTGAGGTATCAATTTTTCGTTTCTCTTTTTCTCATAGCAAGAACACATCAAACAGTAATCCTTGCTTCTCTCCAACATAAAAGCTTGCAGGAGAATGAAAAACAGTTACGCTTCCATCCAATTCAATGTTTACCGTGTTCGTTCATTTTACTTCCGCAGTGAGCGAGTAAGTGGTGATACAGTCAGTGTACGCGACCCTTTCAGTCTAATTAGATAGGTATATTCTATTATTTTGCAAATATACCAAGCGGACTCTATTCGATACTGGGAAATGAAGCCTCATACTCATTGCAGATAGTGTGCATGTAAGAGTAGATTTACATTCGGGAATGAGAGTTCCAGTGAGTAATCATTTTGATAACTAGTAGGGGTATCAAATTAAAATTTAAAAAAGTTTATTAAATCGAGAAATAAATTTTCAAAAATTAAAATTTAAAATAAATAATTTTATTATATTAAACGAAAAGTTAAATTTAAAATAAATTTAAATTCAAGAAATTTAATTTTAATTAAATTTTAAGTTTTTATCATTTAAATTTAACTAAATTTAAATTTAATTGTTTGAATTTCAAATTAGTTAAATTTTGAAAACTAGTAGATAAACATAGTTTGTCACTTGATTGCTACTATTTAAAGTCAAATTTGAGTATGTTTCCTGTTTTCTAAAGTTAAAGCTAGTCACTCTTCTACGAATTGTGCTTTTAAATATATTTTTATGAGTATCCTGGTATTTTGAACAAAAAAGATGATGGATCCTGCATAATCTATAGAGAAATTTTGACTATTATGAACAAATATTAACCTAAAATACTAGGTTCTCCTCTGATTTAGTATTTACTACTGTTAAAGTCACGTACACTGTAAAAAAAAGAGTAGAATAATATACCCTTGTCCTTTCTACAAATCATGCTAAACCCTTGAAGAGTTTATGAAACGAAGGGTATATGAAATAAAAGATGATACAAGAAAAAAGGGTTTATTAATCTGAGATTTAAGGAGAAAGGTACATGATTTTATCTCCAACGGTATTTTAATATGCGGTTTCGAGAAAAGGGTTAATTACTTTCTTACAAAAGGTATTTTATTCTACGGTGAGGAATTTATTGTTCTACTCCATCATCAAAAGAGTTTTTTATTCTTCGTTCAAAGGATTACACTTTTTCAACTGATATATATATATATATATATATATCATGAAAATTTCTCACAGGGCACTTCAAATAATTTAATATAATAAACATGTTAATCTTCAGAAAAAAAGTTTGTTTTTACATCCATCCAAGAGAACAAATTGAAGTAGGCATTTTACTTCAATACATTTATATTCTTTCTTTACTTGGTTGAAAATAAGCTCAACATAATGCAAGTAATAACATTTTAAAAATAATTCCAGGTTGTCTTTAATTTAATGCAATCGCCACAGATAATGGAAAATAAGGGTGATTCAGTTATATATTTATATCTTTTCTTTTATTTACTTCCATTAAAAATTAAAAATGAAAACGGAAGTATTAAAACTTTCTCTGTGATTATTTCCTTCTTTTTATTTTCGTCCATTGATACAATGTATTCAAAGTGAATACATTGTTTCACATATGCCTTTATAAATCTTATATTTTTCTACCTTTAATTCAACATCAAACAAATAATGTAGCTATAAAAATATTTTATAAGTAGCGATTTCTTTTTTATTTTATTTTGATTCGTCGAAACTATACATGGGAAAGAACTATGAAGATCGATTTCTGACATATGGGACAATCCAGTCAGACAAGCGCCTTACAAAAATGCGCTACACCGAATGTATATTTTGACGCCTTCATGTTATAAAACGTTAAAACATCTTAAAATTTCGTAAAAACGCCGTATTTATGATTTTATGCGTTTTGCATCTACATCTCCTAATAGAATTTCTTACGACGCACATCCTATACACCTCTCCAGACAAATGTGTGCCATTTTTAACACATCTACTTATAAAGATTTAAAAAGTTGATCAACAATTTTATAAAAGTATGAGACATATATACGTTATAGATTTCTAGAAAAATAAGAAATATGTTAGAAAATTTTTGAAAACATGGAACAAAAGGTTTTTACATCTTTTTTAAATTCTTTTTGAGGAAATATATTTCAAAAACAAATTTTTCATAATTTATTTAAATATTTAAAAAAATAATTTTTTAAATGCAAAATACTTTTTTGTATTTTTTTATGACAATTAAAAGTATAATAACAATTGTTCCGCTTAACTTTATATCATCTTCAGTTTCCTATAAAATTTCGTTTGATTTAAGTAGCATTTCTTACTTCATCTTGTTATCGTACGACTGACCGAATGGATAACATCTTGAACTATCAACCAATTCATCTCAAGATCGAACCTATGACAACGCAGTAAGTTCCAAAACCTTAATTTTAATCTTATAGATAAATTACAAAAAATACGTTGTGATGCGCATTATAAACGAAAAAGAATCATAGTGTACTCAATTGTTTTTGGATTCTTTTTTCTGAAAGATTGTTAACGCGTTTTTTAAGGCGCTTGTCTGAATGGAAATTGTAGTAAACCCTTTAAGGGTATATTAATATACGTTTTTTTTACAGTGTATTTTCCTCATAGCAATGATGTGTATCCATCCAAACAATTTATTAAATATAAATTTAAAATTTAAAAAACATTTAAAATTTAAAAAACATTTAAAATTAAACTAACTTTTGGCGAAGTTAAATTTAAATAAAATAAACTGTAAATCGACATCCGTAATAGGTGCATAAAAACTTGGAAATATTAATATTGGATAGAAACGAGTATGAGTTATTGTTGTTGCCAGTGTTGAGATTCATGGATGGAAGCTGGGAAGACTTGCTCTGGATGTAGATTTAGTGCTGCACTTCCTCAATAAATATGATTATCAAAATATCATAACTACACTCAACATGCATCTTCTAATGAGACATCAGTACAAGATAATCATATATGTACCCACATGTTAAATAAATATTCATACGCATACTCACACTAACTACACTCTAAATAAATAAAACGTTTCCTCAGAAACCGAAACCCCCTCAGAAATCCTTTTGAAAACCCATGAGCGTATCCGAAGAGGTTTCCGGACCTAGATTAAGTTTGAAAATGTATCTTCTGGGTTTTCGAATACTCAGAAACCTTGGCGCTATTTGTAAAAGTCACTTTTGATTTAAAAACCCTCTCGAAAACCTTTGAGTATCCGATCTTTTTTATTGAAAACTTTTTTTGATTTGCGGGCAACAGAAATGGTGAAAGCGTTTCCAAGAAATCAAACATGATTTCCGAACATATCTCAAAAAGTTCCAACAGTTTCCAAACATTTAGGAAGCCCTTACGTTCTCGAGAAGATATTTTTGAAACTCATCCTGTGTTCTGAAACACCGGAAGAACATTGTGACATTTTCTTGTTAATGCTCATATTCCCATCTTTACTTTAGAGGTTTAGAAATTGTTCGCCATGCTTGATATTAATCTTAGTCACTTTATGTACAATTGTTGTATAAAATCATTAGGACTCTGAGAATTCAAAATATACTTAGTTTCCAAGAATAGATCGACTTTTTTTGTACATCTTCCATTACCTAAAAACTTGAATGGTTTATGCCAAACTATAATGGAACGACTGAAGACCTGGACTTGATAGTCAGGTCATTAAAAGAATATCGTCTTTCTTCTTCTTTAACCATTTATGCTTCATCGAAGTATCGAAGTACGGCGCTAGGACAGAGGGTCGCGAGACAAAACGCCGCGGACAAAATCTTGTGGACAAAACGCCACATTGACAAATGGTTGCAGGACAAAAAGTTGCAATATCTCTCAGAGTTTAAAATTGCTAATCCGGAAATCAATTCGAAGAATCTACACTATGAACTTTGATCTTATGATTTCTATCGTAGGACTCAGAAAGCTCCGAGTGAGGGTACCCACATGACTATACGTAAAGATATAAAATATTCATGAGCCAGCAAGCAATCCGCATCCCAAATCAATGACACGACTACGAATATCGCGCACTCCTGATAATACCCAGAGCTTAAGCCTGACTGGAAAACCACTTTTCAAACCCAAGACGTAACAGTCACATTTGCGCAACAGCCTGAGCACCATCAACATCCACTCCTGCTTGCTGGCTTATGAATCTTTTAAATCTTTACTTATAGTCATATCGATACCCTTACTGGGAGCTGTCTGGGCACTATGATATAAACTATAATATCAAAGCTCATAGTGTAGATTCTTCGAATTGATTTCCGGATTAGCAATTTTAAACTCTGAGAGACATTGAAACGTTTTTTCCTGCGACGATTTGTCCTTGTAACATTTTGTCCACGACTTTTTGTCTCGCGACCATCTGTCCGGTCACACGAAGTACAAGCATTATCGTCCTTGTCAACCGATTACAACTGAATATAATGCAAGTTTAGAACATTTGAGCATTGATTTAACTGATTTATACAGAAAAGTGATATAGGGAGAATGATGAAAAAATGGTAGACACTTGCTCCTTCACACCGTAAAATATAGTTCCAAAACTGATTCGTAAAAGGTTTGAAAAGAAATCCAAACGCTAAAACTGCACTTTAGCGCTAACAAAACTAAAGACCACAAGAGTTCAAATGACATCAACATGATGCTTTCGAAAGCATTAGGGACGTCAAAAGTTAGACTACCTTAAAGACTTTAACTTCAATAAACAAAATTTTTCATCACTATAGAACGGGAAAGAGACATTTCGCACTTGATTTCTATTACGATCTTCCTGAGGAGATGTTCGTTACGATCATCCTGACTGATTTTTTTCCTTGCTCTTCCTTCGTGAATTAATCGTCTCACCAATAATATTTCCACTTGGAGATTTTTAATTCTATAGTATTTCCATGCTCCATAGCATAGCACACTCTATAAGTATTATGATATACTTACGATCTCCATGTAAAATGAGTTACGGACACCCGCCCATTACGTACTCCCGGTAAACGTTTTTAAAAGAAAAAATCAATTCCGAACTCCCCAACGGATTACCCGGTGTCCGGGACACTAGTACGTTATGTCTTTGTCCCTATAGAACTCTCTTTGACTTCATGGCTCTGAGTTTCACCTAATATGTCTTAACAACATTCACTAACTTCATCGGAATGTCATTAACCAACATGGCGACTTAAGCGGTTTAAGTAATTTCATGACACCGGTTTTGGAAGATGCCAAGACTACAATACACAATACGGACTTAATGACTCTTGCTGAAAACGTAAACACTTGCCGAGTAAGACTGACTTCATGATTACAATTTTTACATACAGGCAGACATAACGTCTGAGATTAACTTTTTCACTCACTACACCAATAAGACTGACAACCAGACGCTAATTATAAGAGACAGATAGACTACAAAAATTAGACGAAAGTAAGAACATTCTATTAAGGAGACATCAAAATTCTACCACTTTTTTCACTTTATGACCAGGGATTTGAAAATGAAAGCATTTGAGAAATTTCATAAAGTCCACGGGCTTGTCTGTGAAAAGATTCAACGCTGACTAGCGCCATGTCTGCATCCTTGGCAGATTATTAGACATGAGGACTTCAGCTAACAAGATGACTCTGGAACTAACAGTTATATACTATTAGGGACCTTCAATAGTTTCCAACGGATCGCTTTAATAGATATGGATAAGGAAGAAACTCGACGCAAAATCATGAGTTAACGCGAAGGGAATTTTCTTCACTGCTATATTACGTACAAATGCGCACTTACATGAAACTGAAATCAACATAAATAAGTAATATTATAGGATTAAAACCAGGGCACAACTAGAGATTGAAGTATTAGAGAGGGAGTGGGATATATTTAAGGATATTCTAATATGCTAGATCAAGATATCATTATGAAAGGATAGATATAGATTAAGGGCATATATTAATGGAATCCATTAAGATCATAGAATAAACACTTACATTAATACGTTAGAATATAAGAAGATATATACAGAATAAGGGCACAGAAAAAAGGGATCGATAGATTAAGGGATCGGATATAGAGTAAGGGAATAGATTACGGGATTAGATTAAGATTTTGAAATGAGAGGATAGATACAGCTTCGGGATTTCAATGAGATGATGGAATATTGAGTTAGAATATGACGTCAGATATAGATTCATGAATCATTTTAGGGTAGTAGCCGGAAGACTATCCCAGAGTTTTGAACTCTCGGAAACCTCTACTGCGCTTCTGGGATCAGGCTCTTTTTGATTAATTTTAAGGGTTTTGAGAGCTCGGAAACCCTTTCCCAGAGACCTATACAGAGTTTCATATAGTAACAAACCCGGAAATCTTCTATAGGATTCCCAGAAAACGGATTTTTTTTAGAGTGATAGGTCGGGAACGAAGGGGAATCGCCTAGTATTAACATCAGTTCTCCAGTTACTCGAAGGAAGTGTGGGTTGATACCTTGGCAGTACTCGGGTCATTCCCTGGATACTATCAGCAGAACTATTATAATTCCTCGGTTCTCCAGCGTCTTCTGTTGTCGAGAAAGATTGTCAAAGTTTATTCGATATGTTTCGATTTCCCAGTCACTGGATGGGGGAAAGAATGTTTCACTTCATGGTAGATGGGCCAATTGCTAGGTGCTGTCAATGAAACTATTATGGTTCTAATTTTTCGGTTTTCCGCATTGCTTGCTGCATAGTAACCTAGTACATGTGCTGTGAAATGAAGTTTTCAATCTCAGTTCCCTGCGTAGGGAGAGAGGATCAGTTCTGGATGTTTCTTTCGTTCCCCGGATAGTGATGATCATCTGAGCCATCGTAAGGATGTTTGTGGTGAATGTAAAGGATATTTAGGTTGGGTATTGTTACGGTTTTCAAATTTTGGTGGGCAATTTGAAGAAATGGACAGGGGAATGAATTAGGATATTTGATGGTTCTGTTAATTAATTCTCGTTTCCTCGAAGTTATTAACTCTTTTGGCTGGGATTTGTAGGTATCGAATAAATTCCTAAACTTCAGTCATTGGACACTGCTGTTTATAGGCCAGAAAAATAATAAAAAGGAATAGATCACAGATGGACTTGAACACAGACCGACATAATTTAATAACTGACGGGCGTCCAGACGGTAGAACATATTATAGGGATATATATATATATATACATCAGTTGATAGAGTCTAAATTACAAGATGACTTCCGTCAGTTTAGTTGACAATGAAGAATTAATTAAACTTGAATTTTTCTCACTAATCAGAAACGACTTAAATGTCTTAATTTAGAATTCCAAAAATGTGCCACGGGAAAATAAAACAATATTTATTGTATGTTGGGTATTTCGATCTACATTTTTAACACTCCGTTACTCATATATAACAGACTGTAATCTTTAAATTTAGTTATATTTTTATATAAAATTTACATTTTATTTTGTTGAAATCATTAATTCTGTCCGATTAAATTTAAATATACATTCGGATAGAAAGAAAATAATTTATAGATAAATTTAGAATAATTATATAAAATTTAATTGTAAACTCTAGAGATCACTAAAAATATTTATTTTTATTGTAGTCTAAATGATCTTATGATTTATTTTTATGCTAAAAAGTTATATTTACTATTAAGATTAATCAATTCTGATAAAAAAATGACCAGAATATATTATTAAAGGTTCCCTAAATAATTTTTTTCTAAGAAACAATTTTTTTGACAAGCTAAAAACTTTAAAAGTATATGAGAAAGGATTCATGATCAATTTTCATATCTAGAAATAAGTTCCTCGATAACATGGTCAACCGTCTGAATGCTTGATAAATGACAACTTGGCATGTATGTTCGAATCTACTAGCTATACTTTCATATTTTTAAACTGACTAGTCCAAACGCAACCCTAGTTTATAATATGTTGCGCCAGTTCCGTTGATACATTTTATTTGCATCACCTCTTGACTCCCGTCAAGGCGATAATACATGCCTAATCTTTTTCTGAAAGATGACTAGACATATCATCAATAAGACCCCGTTAATTGAGTATTCCAGACGCGATATGTGGACTGCAGCTAATTCTGAACTAGTCCGGTACCCGGATTTTTTGAGAAAAAGACTGGACTGCGAACGGTGACACGACTAGAATAAGGAGTAATCTTTTTACCCGTCTTTTGTTCTCCTGGGTATGTTAGTCATTTGCAGCCATGCCATATCCATAGTGAGAGACGATCTTTAGAAAGCAGGATCATCGTGTTTCACATTTTAATTCTACATGGATTACGCTATTGGTTTTTCTTATTAATCCATGCGGAGCATTATGGAAAGTCATAGGAAATAGTTTATAATATTCATTTCCAACGTCACTTCGGTCGATTTTGTAAAATAATCTATGCTGTATTGATGGTACCATTTTCAAGTGAATATTAAATTTAACTGTTTTTTTTCTTTCTGGTTGAGCTTTGAAGTGAAAATTTCGGTGCAATCAAGCAGCCCGCAGTTCGAACTGGGGAGAGAACGTAAGACTTGAATGCCAGTGTTAGCAAAGATAACTTGTGTGATCAGGGAGCTTTATTTCATGTGACCAATATAATTATTTTAAAATTTCTAGCACCAACAATTTTTGTATGCTTTTCAGATGTCACTAAAGTACATAACGAAGCGCATAAGTTTTGTCTGCAATTACAAGACATGGCGAAGAAAACGTTTCAAGTACGCTCTTATCGATCTCATTCTAATTTTCACAATTGTTATATGGGTAATTGGGTATAGAATGCTGATGAAAGAACAAAAACTGAAGCCCGCGAAAAAACAATCTCGATTTGTCTTGGGCATTCTCGCAGATCAACGATTGATGAATACTCTCGTCAATGCTTCTCGGCAAACATGGATACCCTCTTTTCAACACGACATCTTCTATTTTGTTGGAAAACAACGTGGAAATTCTGTTCGATTTTCATCAAAATTGAATATTGTCGAGTTACTTGTAGATGATAATGAATATCCACCAGTGAACAAAACATTCTCTATGTGGGCATATTTTTATCAGCAGCATTTATCTCGTTATAATTACTTTATGGCTATTGATGCAGACACTTATGTGAATGCTAAAAATTTACAAATAATGTTGAATTCAATCAAATGTCAAAATTGCTATGTTGGCTATCCAGCTACAGGGGAGCCATACGAACGAGCACGCCTTGGACTTCGTGCTCCATACTGTCTTGGTATGGGCTATGTAATTGCTCGTAATACACTTCGTCGATTCGCTCCAAATATCAATGTTTGTCGTCAATCAACAGTAGCGAACCACTCGGACACGGAATTGGGCCGATGTATTTATCGATTCACATCGGGCATATCTTGCACTAGAGTCTCAACTGCCCTGGAGAGAGTTATGTACACAACAAATAATCAAGGAACAATAATTCCATTTAGACGCGATTCACATGGGCGTCTTCAGATAGAATTTCCAAAAGCACCACCAACTCGATTCTTCAAAGCTGCTCTTGTTCATCCATTAAAAACCTCACATGCATTTTACCAATTCCATCGTCAAGTCAAACAACAATTACGACCCGTACTTCCACCAGCTTTCTTGAATGGCAGCTGCGTAACTAATCCAGTCATTCAAAATGAAACCTTTCCTCAAAATCGACATGTAACGGAATGTCGCTTGCAAGTACCAACACAATATCCTAATCACTTACGTTCTTTAACTGCTTTTATAATTACATTGCGTGGTTATGAAAAGCGTCTGAAACAAACAATTAACAATTTCAAAAAACACAACATCCATCTGCAGCGTTTTTATGGAGTATCAAATATTCGCTCTCCGAATACAACAGGTATGACTCAAGGAGAATGGAATTTTCGTTTGACAATGACCCGTTTGATACAGAAAGTAATTGATGCTAAATTGCAACAAGTTCTTATAGTTGAAGATGATGCTATTCCCCATAATCGCTTTAGTCAACTTTTTAAAGAGTTATTCGATAACCATCGATGCAAAGAATGTGTATTTGGTGGCATTTTAATGCTTGGATCGACGACATGGGCATCTGGTTGGAAGACTCTTGATAGGTATAATAATGTCGAGAAAGAAGTTTGTCGCAACATATGCACTGAGAACTATGGGTCGTTTGCTGTTCTACTTAATCAAGCAGTATTGCAACCGATCCTTGATTGGCTGAGAGAAAAAAACATGCCACAACCTTACGATTACGTATTTGCTCACGTTGCTCGTCTCGGTTATCCTGTAAGATTGGCTATACCAAATCTAATTGTCAGTGATATTAGACATGTATCACTTATTAGGCCTCGGCCAAATCACACCAATTTCCATAATCTAACATACCGAGCAAAACTTCATCGTTGGAAAATTGAAAATTACATGTTTTCACCCTCGAATGAAATAGAGTAAATCAGACTGTTCAACTGTAACATATGTGTCAACTTGTTTACGTTCATACTATGTCGTGATTGGATTACAAAGAAAATAATTTTGAGTTTTTTCGCAACTCTGCTTCACTGTTTGCTGATGCAGATATAGGAGATAATGCAGGTATAAGAAGTAATGCTCCACGATGCCAATCACGAGTTGTATATGTGAATAGTAGGTTTAGATCTCGGATTTGCTATATAGAAAACCCAAAGACACTAGCACACATTCTACATTATAATGACTGTACATATCACGGTACTTAGGAAGGCAAAAAATTGGCAACACTCTATTTTTTTTTAATTATGCTGAATTTTATTCGTGGCATCCATACATTTTTTTTTGTGATTTTTGTACAATTTTTGCGGATGCTTACGAAACAAGTCAACAGATAGGACTACGATAACAAACAGAGAAAGAATGACAAGGAAGAGAAAACGAATAGAAAGAAAATCGAAATCGAGGCAATGATGACGCGGTTGGCGTGCATTGCTGTTCTTCCTTTGTTTATTCTTCCGATACCGCATATCTTGACTCCGAAGACACCAAGCCGGAGGAAGGAATCGAGCCATCTCCTGTCTGACTAAGAATTAGATGCATAGAACCACTACGCCATCCCCGGCTACAACACTCTATTTGCGCATGATGGTTTTAAGCACATGCATCAATCAAAAGTATTCAATTAATTAGGGGAAATGAATTTGTTCATCATGATGATTTCGCATAATTTTCTTTATCATAAAACTTTTAAAATTATTTCCAATAATTTATTATTGACTATACAACTGCAATTTGATAGTGATGATGGACTGTTTGGGATCTGTGCGATGGGGGTGTAGAAAAGAATAACAGCCATAATCCATACTTACACCCACACACCATACACTCAAGATTACATTTAGATGCAAAAGTCGTTTGTTCGTTGTAGAAAGAAAATTCGAATGAGGCTGTCTGTCTTTTACTACATGCTCGCATACAAGTGAGTGAATATGGACGGAGTGAAAAATTAAGTAGAAATAATTTGCATTTACTTTATATTAGTAATTTATACGATGTTTATGCAGAGCTTCAGATAATTTATTCAACTAGTATGCATCGAAACAGTTCCTTTTATCAACTCATACAGAATAGACCATACAGTAAGTATACTCTCACAAAACCAGTCCAATATTGATTGAGGTTTTGAAATAGTTCATCGTTCATGACATGTCTACCCTTAACTGTTTGGTTTGGTGAGACATACTTTGACTACAGTACATGCATCCTCTTCGTCAGACTTCTATAAAAGACAAGCTTCAATGTTCTTTTCAGACATTTACTAACGTTCTTCCTAACTAGAGATTTTGTTTTACAAAAATAATTGCATACTCTGATAGGAAATCAAATCGTGTATCACTCTACATAGCATCTGTAATGAATTACAAACATTTCACTGGCAAATGCTTTGAATGCATTTTGCTTTAAGTCTCGATCGTATATGATGCAAGATATTCAAAAAGTCACTATCGACATATACGAACAGAAGAAAAAGAAGATAGATTGTTCTTCAAAAATTAGATATCCATGTCGACAATAATTTTCTCTGAACCGTAACCAATGTTTGGGAATTATACGTACTATGTAGTTAAGAAAGTAACGTGAACAAGATGTTCATACTATAATATAATATCCAAACTGTTAAGTTCGCTTCGTGCAATATTGGTAACGGGATCAAATAGAAAATTTTTCTTAGTTTCTACAGTGCCATTAAGATTCTCGATTCCCTGATGACTTTCGAAATTTTGTTGGCACATTGGAAATCTTTTTCACAATTCAGAAAACACCGGGACGATATATTTGATCTGTTGGAGCCGTTGTTTTGATATTAGTGGAATGAAGAATGTTTATTTCATGTAAAAATAAGAAATGACAGAGAGTTAGGAGCTATGAAATAGCTAGTTTTCAGAAGATTCAGTCTATCGTGGAAATAGGATTGATATCCGACATATGCGTCACTTCCGCGCCTCGACAAAGATTATAGGTTGATTTGTTTAGTTGCCTAGTGAGGAGTTAAGACAAGGAATATTTTGAATTTAGATTATATAGTTTGATGCTTGAGGTAGAAAAGGAATAGTTCCATGTAAGTCTCAATCAGGTTAGCATGAGTATTGTTAGAAAAAATATGTTTGAGAATAGTGCGTTGCTAGTACACGCTATTGTCATCACCAATCCCCGTCATGTTTCAGAATTCTACTACAACATAATCACAGTAAATTTTTAAAATATTTTTCGTCTTCAGCATCAATTATATGAGTATGCAGCCCACAGTTCAAATATGTTCTCTTGCTATACTCTTTGCCTTCATTTTCCAAGTCAACGGTAATTCAACAATATTACTCAAACCAATTCAAATTACAGAAAGACGAAACTATAAGAATTCCATAAACTTTCAAAGCTATCACATCAAACAACAACAACCAAGAGGATACATGATTCACGGTCACTCAGAGGAATTTGTTAAATTGCCTGGTCTTACGATGACATTTCAACACACAATGCCAGTTCTGTACAAAATTCGTTTTGAGGGAACATGCTTCTCCACGCATTCGTCACAGATTTGGCTGTATTTGCGATTGATGATTAATGATTATTTGTTCTATGTAGACAAATTTGTTCCCAATGCAGCTGATCGATATCGCTACTTTCGTGGAGACACAGGAAATGATGGCATAGACTACGTTGGTGGTTTGTACTTCTATTCAACATCTCCTACGGTTACAACATGTGGCTTCAGCAATATTGTTTCTTTAAATCCTGGGTTTCACATAATTGATATCGGAGCTCGCAGTGGATATCTCATGTATGGTGCTTTTCCAGTACAAGTCATTGGTGGTATATTGAGTGTGGAAGCAATTCAATTTGATACAGATGCAAATATTGGAATACCAACTTTGAATGTTAGTGCAACCAGTTTTCATGGATGACATTCAAGAATGCATATTTAAACTGTTTTTTTTCCAAACACAAACAGTCAATACGTATTGAAGTATTCTGCGTATTATATAAATCACTTTTACAATAAAAAGATATTATCTTTTCGCTTAGTTTCGATCAATGGAGTTATTCTTTTTCTATGCTGAAGAAGACCTCAAAGATTTTCGATGGAGGAATTAGGGTATTGGTGGCTGTCTTGATTGGAACAAAATCGACCCACATCCCTGCGCCAACATCTATATGAGGTGTGGAGCCTCCCTGTTCACTCTAGAAATGGAGAGTGAATCTCTTTGCTAATCTAACTGATCGAAACATATGCTCAGGTACTTATTAAGCGATCCGAGTTCACCAAAAGGATACTATTTTTTAATGTTTTGTTGACATTCTATGATATTATGGTATTTAGTCACGTTTGATAGTCATAAAATCGAAATTTTCAACTAATTATACTAGTGGAGCACCAATACGAAACCATTCTTGTATTTTCACATTTTCTTACTTTGGTATTCTATGTTGATAAGCTGTAGAACATCATCCAATGTAGTCTAGTATGATAAATGACCTGCGCTGAGAAGCGGTTTCTCCACGTTTATAACAACGAATGCGTGCATTTTCTATCTTTACTAATTAGTTTGTACTACATTGCAAATATTAGAAGATATACAGGATGATTCATCTATTTTTAGTAATTTTGAAATGTCAACCGTATTTCACAGGAAAGAAAGAAAAATCGTTTGACAGTGTCACATGATAGAAGTGATCGAGCTCTATCTATTAGTATGTTCATTTTACGTTTAACGTAATGCCACGAAAAAAATCGATGATTGTCTGGAGGGACGTATTTTAGTTCTTTTGCAACTAAAATATTCTCAACCACAAATAGTTAAGATTTTGAAAAAAGACGGAATCTGTGTATCTCAACAAACTGTATCTAACATTAAACGGAATATTGGTCTTCAACGTAATTCAGTTGAAAAAATTAAATTTTCTCGGCAACGACCAGTGGCTACGCCATCGACTGTATTAAAAGTAATTCAAGCAATCGACGTCAATGATCCTCCAACTCAACGTTCCATCGCGAAAGCTTGTCATGCTAGTCAATCTACCATCTCAAGAATCATAAAACAAGCCAACTTCATTCTTCGGAAAAAANTACATTAAAAAGTCTGATCCAGATTATGATAGAATGATACTTCAACAAGATTCATCCCGTCCACAAGGATTTATGTTATGGGTTGATATCTCATCGTATGGCAAGACTTCTCTTCGTTTTGTTAAACCTGGTGTCAAAATTAATTCAGATTACTACATTAACAATATTCTGAAACCGTTTTTATCGCGTGATGTTCCTCGTTTGTTTTCAAACAAGAAGAAAAACAAATTAATTTTTCATCATGATAGTGCTCCTAGCCATATTTCGAAAAAAACAATCGCCTTTTTGAATGCATCAAAAATTAATTATGTTAAACCTGAAGAATGGATGCCCAAGTCACCCGACGCAGCTCCCATGGACTATTCGATCTGGGGGTACTTGAAGCAGCAGCTGAACAAACAGAAAATTGAAAGTTTAAACGTACTGAAAAAAAAACTTTTACACGAGTGGACAAAGATGGATCAAGCTTATATTGATAGAGTTTTGGCGCACTGGCCAAAACGAGTATTTCTTATTCATAAAGCACATGGCTTTCATGTAGAACATCGTTTGAAACTGTAATGTTTTTCTTTCTCCTATAATAATGAAAATAAAATTACTAAAAATAGATGAATCAACCTGTATACCTCCAATTTTCAAGAAGAAGTTTTGATTCTCTCCGTTACACTTCGTTGTATTCGCACTGATTTGTTCGGCTTACCAGTCATAAATTAGAACGTTAAGTTATCGTGTGGTATGCGGGTGAGTATGAGTTTATGAGTGTTGGTGAAGAACTGAATATTTCTAACATCCACACTCGCACCGACACCCTTATCAGTTCTGCATCTACTATTGCATTTGTCCTCGTAATAAAGTCAATAAAAACGATAATAAAGATACGAACTGTTGTGATGATATATATACACAAAAAACAAATGCGTTTAAAAGTCAATAATAGAACAAGATTACATTAGAGATAGAGGCACACAAATGTTTGAAAAGCATTCATAGTCGATTGCAGTGTGTCATTAAAGCTTGAAAAGAAACACAAGTGAGTAAGCGATTTTATTCAATTATGCATCATAGATATCGTTGTACACAGTTCATCTGTTTCAAATTATAGTGTGTCAATTTACAACAGCGCAGTATATCTATCTGTCATACAACCTTAAAGCTATTTTTCACTCGTTTTTCTGCTTCATTTCACCAATGAATACATTCGAAAAAGAGAGACTTGACTTAGCTCAGTTTGGCATTACAGAAAGATTTAGACTTTCAGAGGACAGCATGAAGAAATGAACTAAGTAGGTGATTTTTTATTTCCATGTGTCATTCGATGCAGTGCCAACAACTCAATCTGTTTTCAATTCATTCAGCTCGCATTTTGGGGGGGGGGGGGGGGGGGGGGGGGGGGGGTGGGGGGGGGGGGGGGGGGGGGGGGGGGGGGTGGGGGGGGGGGGGGGGGGGGGGGGGGGGGGTGGGGGGGGGGGGGGGGGGGGGGGGGGGGGNCCCCCCCCCCCCCCCAGTTTTATATCACACAAGCAGCAAAACCAAAGATCTTGTTAGTGTGCATCATCTGAAATATAACTTATCATTTGAATGACGTTCAAATAAATCTGGATCATTGTTCAATTAGACTCTCGAGGATCCTTTTTTTTCGTGGAAACATTTCGGTAACAAGAAAAGTGTTTTTGGTACCAAGAAACGCGGTATTCCAACATACTTTAAGACTGTCGAAAATAGTATTGTAGGATGCCTTTGGGTTTCCCAACGTATTTATTCAATGTTTTAGTAAATTAATGTTTTTTTAGAGAGTACCGCATGTGAAATCGGTTTACAATTAACGTTTTCACATCTAAATTTAAAGAGTCATCCATATTCAAACCGATTTCGTACGCAATACACCCTAATTCTTAAGGCCACCAAATAATTTCACAAATCTATTCTGTTTTTCTTCTCTTACACATTAATGAACATGGCGTTCTAAGAAAGGTATCCAAAAACTTTGAGTATAGATCTCTAGAGGTCGAACTAAACTGTCGTGCTCTTATTGCAAGGCAGACAGAAACAAAACAAAATAATTTGACATACCTTTGTGTACTGAATGCTGATAGGAACACCTAGTTCGCTAACGACATCATAAGTAAATACAGAAACGTTGCCGCCATGTATGTCAATATTCTACATAAGCAATATCAATTTTTCTGTTACAGATGATCAATCGATGTCAGTATTTGCCGCATGTCGAGCCCATGTGTTCAAACTCGCTTTTAACACATACGATCATCGATGAATTTTGGTCGAACACTTTTCATGACTATGCATTAGATCAATCTCTTCAGTTGCCTTTCGATCGTCAAGATATGATTGATAATGATCGTACTTCTGCAATCTACTCGACTACATTCAACTTACCCTCAGCCATATCCTCGGCGATTATATCTTATGCTTCATTAGCAAATGCAACGCTGGAAAATTTGATATTCACATGCTATTATATATTTTTGTTTAAATTAACCAATGGGAACAAAGATTTGTGTGTCTGGCGAAAACTCAATCTTTCGCATCCTTCTAAGTTGCAGCATCCAATAGAAATGTATGTCAATATGCATTTGTTTTCATTTATCAGATCATGTTTTCTAATTTCCACTTAGTGTCCCTTTTCTACTACGCTTGGATCCAGGTTCTTCTGTATCTCACCTACTTCTTGAAGTTCAACAACTATCCACGGACACCATGAAGCATGCACACATTCCCTTTTCTCCTATTCTTCAGGATTATTCAACTTGGATGACATCCGTCTCCCTAGACGCCTCCTTTGATTTCCTTATGAGCTCTATCAATAATAATATCACAGTAGAACAAAACAATTCAATGCTATTCGATGAAATGCATCAGCTTGTTGCGTCACCCCACTTCACTCATATAACAGCTGATAAACAAGAGTACAACTTTAAATTCTTCCTAAATGTACAATATTATCCAGATAGCAGCAGAATCAGTGTTACGATCGAATGCACTGCCGACTTATTCAATTTGGCAACGGTACAAGCAGTAGCTGAACGTTTTCAGATTCTTTGCGAACAACTCTTCTGCTCATCGTTTGATCGAAATAATCAACCGATCTATGAGTTATCTCTTCTTTTACCTTCCGAACGACATATCATACAAACAATAAACAGTTGTCACATGATATCGAATGAAACTGATTGTATTCATCAGATGTTCGTACAAAAAGCAACGATGGATCCAAGTAAGTTAGCTGTTACACTCGATGATCAGTGTCTCACTTACGGTCAGCTGTTGACTCGAGTTCAACAACTAGCATGGCATCTTATTAATGAGAAAGATGTCCATCCAGGTGATATTGTCTGTCAGTGTGTTGATCGAAGTATTGAAATGGTTGTTGGAATCATGGGTATTATGATGTCGGGTGCTGTATATGCTCCCATCAATCCAAATGATCCGTTCGATCGACTTGAGTTACTTGTTCGACAAACTCGTGCGAAAGTGGTGCTTACTAATTGTATGCATCTTGCACATGTAAGTCGACTCAATTTGCCGATTGTTGATATCTCTGAGATACTTGCCTCGCACAATGTTCTTAGCGATGTCGAGATGACGAAATTATCTGAAGTAGCTGTAACACCCGAGTGCATCTCTCATATCGTATTCACATCAGGATCGACAGGTATTCCGAAAGCAGTTCAAATTAGGCATCGCAATTTCATGGGTTACATGCAAGCACACTTCATGCAGGTGAACGATATCGTTCTTCAACTTGCGAGTTCTTCTTTCGATGTTCACTTGGACGAAATTCTTGGTGCACTTGTTCGAGGTGCTCACTTAGTGTTACTCAAGATTGGAGGACATCTCGATTTCGATTATGTGACAAAGACCATTAATCAACATAAAGTTACTTTTGTTGCACCTGTTCCATCGTGGATGAATGCATTAGGAAAATTTCTTAGTGAAAATCATCTCGCTCACGACCGGATCCGACAAGTTCGTCTATGGTATCTAGGAGGTAAAGTATACTAAAATCTGATGTGTGTCATCCCGTTTGCGAGCATACTTTTGCGTCACTGCTTCAACACTGAGGTTCCCTTGAGAATCGAAGCTATCGTTAGACATAAAATGTGATGGTCATGATTGTTTTTTATTCGAAGGTGAACAACTGTTGAGTTCAACTGTAAGACAATTTTTACCATTCGTGAGTGAACAATGTCGTATTTTGAATTCTTATGGGCCTGCAGAAATTACAGAGGCAGCCACGTTTTACGAAGTTCATCGAAATGAACTTTCCACGATCACATCAATACCGATTGGACGTCCAATGACTGGCTATCGAATTTATCTTGTCGATGAATATCGACAGTCAGTTATACCCGGTCAACAGGGCGAAATCGTTATTGGAGGTTAGCCATCAGTTGTGTGTTTTTTTAGTAGTTTGCGATAGAATCGATTTAGGTGTTGGTGTGTTTGCTGGTTATTATGGAAGAGCAGATTTGACATCACAAGTGTTGATTGATATTGACGACGAGCAGTGTTACATAACTGGAGACTTAGGTCGGTTGGACGTTAGATCGAAGGAGCTTGTGTTTATGGGTCGACGAGATTTTCAAGTGAAATTGCGAGGACAACGCATCGAACTAGCTGAAATCGAAGCTGTCATCATGAAATCATCGCCAAGTATTGTTAGTTGTGTTGTAATGAAGGAAAACTTTGAAGACGATAACTATTTAGCAGCTTATGTTCAAGTGAAAGACAGTAATGAAAATGAAAGAAATCAAGAAAAAGTTATATCGGCTTGTCAGGATCTTCTACCTTCATACATGATTCCATCGAAATGGTTTCTTATTCCAGAATTACCACTGAATGCAAATGGTAAAATTGACCGAAGTGCATTGAGAGAAATCGGAAAAGTGATAGATTTACCAATTGATAATGTGACATCGAGAAGTGTGTCACCGTTGGAAAGAAAATTGCAAGAGATTTTCGTTCGTGCATTTCATTTAGAATCATCACCCGATGTGAAGAGCTCGTTTGGACAACTGGGTGGCACGTCGCTTGGAGCAATGTTTGCACTTAACCTCATCCGTGAAGAAGTTTTTGAGAAAATGGACATAAACCTTCTGTTTGCGAATCCTTCAGTGCAGAAATTAGCTGTAGCGTTGGAGCCGCTTCTCTCTGGTCTTAAATCTGATGAAGACAATCAAGACGATGATGGCGACTTTTCTATTCGACCTTGTTCATCATGGCTCATTGAAACAATGGGCATTCTACTACTCATTTGGCAATGGTTGTGGCCAATTTTTGTTGTAATCAGATTGAATTCTCTTTTCTTCCAAGTAATATTTATCCCATTGATGCACTTACTGCAATATCCTTTATTCATGAAACTGTTTGGGGAATCTTCTTGGCGATATCAAGATAGATTATATTCATGGCGTTACTACCGTTTGTGGTTTCTCAGGCGACAATGGTCACTCAATACATATTGGCTTAGTCATTTATTAGGTACACCATTTTACAATACTTATCTTCGTCTATGTGGCGCGTACATTGGCAATGGAACATATATTTACACGTATCAAATTGATGCACCGTGGCTACTCAAGATCGGTGACGGAACTTATATTGGCAACGAAGTCATTCTTTCTTCTCTCACATATCACGATTGTACTTACGCGTTGCATCAGATTCGCATTGGATCGTACTGTTCTATTGGTGCTCGTTGTGTTCTTCATGATCGAGTTGACATACATGATCACGTTCTTATCGAGCCATTGACAACTGTCACTGGTAGAATTTTGGAGACACATTCAAAAGAATTGTTGTCATGCATAATGAGTTGTGGGCAGTCGTTTTTTCAGCTTGTCGCTATTTTTACAATAACTAGTATACATGCTTTGATTTTGAAATTAAGTTGGTTAGCCGTGCATTGGCTACCACTATGGTTAAGCTTATCAGCCTGTTGGCTTATTTGGTCTATTATTGGTGCAGGTATTAGCCTACTTCTCCTACGATTTATTGTTGGCCATATCCAACAGAATTTCGCGTATTCTCTCAACTCCTGGAAGTTTCTTTCTCAATTTTGGCTACGTCATTTAGTTCTTAGTTCATTTGATCCGTGTCTTTCGACTGTTTTTGACGAATTTAACTCTTTCACTCCTTTGATTCTTCGTTGGCTTGGTGTCTCCATAGAACCCGATGATATCGAGATTGCTCACTTTGTTCCACTTTTATTGGTGCCACCAAATCTACTTGTTATTGGGCATGGTGTGACAATTACATCTGATGTATACTTTGTTCCATTTGATGTCACAACAAATAGCCAATGCATTGTTAGTGGTCAAATTCAGATAGGTCATCGATCGTTTCTTGGTAATAATTGTGTCCTTCGGTCGGGTGTTTGCCTTCCAGCAGATGTTTTAGTCGGTTGTTTAACGCGAGTTGATTTGACAACCAATAGTATGAAGGAAGGTTAGTGGAATTCATTTCTTTGACGAATTGAGAAGGATATGTGGTCTGTGTATTGTATTTTGTGATTCAGGTGACATTCTTCTTGGTATACCAGCTCGCATCATGCCCTTCGTTTCTCCAAATGCTGAGCGGCCAGACACTTTGACAGAAGAGGCACAGACAAAAAAACGAGCGATGATTGGTGATTTTCAGCGACTGTTTATGAACTTTACCAATATTTTATTACTTATTGTATCTGCCATTTTGAGCCTGAATATAACTTCCAGGGTCAATATATTTCTATTGACAGTGCCCATTTTCTTAATAGTATACACGTTTATTGTTCATACTATCTACTCATATATAATACATGAGACTTTCGAACAGGCTAGAAATAATCAATCGCTCGATGAAATGAAAAAG
The DNA here is from genome assembly GCA_900239745.1 of Rotaria magnacalcarata. Classification (NCBI taxonomy): domain Eukaryota; kingdom Metazoa; phylum Rotifera; class Eurotatoria; order Philodinida; family Philodinidae; genus Rotaria; species Rotaria magnacalcarata. The sequence goes on from OENM01000187.1 coordinate 102,371, forward strand.
GATTGGCATATCACATTAGCCATGATGTTGTTTACTCAGTACACCAAATCGGTAGGCTGTTTATTAGGCGGTACACAATGGCTTGTTATTGTCCTGCGAAGATTTGGCACACACATTGGGGATGATGTTATTATCGACGATATGAACTCAGTATACGATGTCCATTTGATCAGCATCAATAATCATACACGTCTCTCATCAACATCTCAGATACAGGCATGATATTAAGTATATACGCTTAAGTATGATTGTAGAATCTGTGTTTTTTTCTATATGAATAGTGTCACACCTTCGAAGAACGTTCCCTCAAACTTCGACCTGTCACAATTGGACCAGGTTGTATTCTCCAACCAATGTCAATGGTTCTGCCCGGTGTGACATTAATCGGTTATAATCGCCTGGCACCCTGTTCACTTGCCTTGCCCCATGATCGATTCGCAGCGCACACTGACTGGTCTGACTGCCCAACAAAACGTGTTATTGCCCATCACGGATCTGAACCACCACAACTGATATTGGCTGAGCGTCAATCATCGTTGGGCACTTACAATGTAAGTGTTGGACGATTCACTGATGACATACTCGTCCTCTTTTTCGGACAAAATGGGTGGCTAGGCTGGCAATCGGGAATCAACTTACGGCGACCATATAAACCGTGCGATATCTATATCAAATTGTTTTTTACCTCTTTTATATGCAAGCCAAAAGCAAAACAAGTACTCATCATTGGTCTCGGTGGTGGCGTATTGCCCATGCTCATTCGGCATTATTTCCCAACAGTTATAATCCACGTGGTCGAAATAGATGCGACGGTTATTGAATTGGCATCGGAATTTTTTTATCTTACCGAGCAAATAGAAAATGGATACATGCATGTTTGTTTCTTCTTCTTCTTCTTCTTCTTCTTCCTATTATTGTTCAACATACTTTTCTTCTTCTCTTCTTTACAAATAGGTCATAGCAGATGATGGTTTTCTTTATGCCAGTGAAACAGCCCACCGGTATGATATCATTTTCATCGATGCATTTGTTGAAGATGCAATGCCTAGTCACATGAATACTTCGCAATTTTTTTCCAACTTGCATGGGATTTTAAACGCTGATGGCTGTCTAGTGACAAATGCTAATCTTCCTACCAATGATGTCTATGATCGACTTATAAAAACATGTTCTTCAACATTTGAATCAAATGTCTTATTCGCTCATACGAATATAATAGAAAATGCACGTGTTATCATATCCGGTACTCGAACTTGTCTAACGTCGATTTCTTCATCAACAAAAGCTACTCAGGAAGCTCAATGGCTAGAATCAGGTGCACTCCTAGAGTTTAGTCTATCACGTCTCGTCACATTCGCCTATCGAGGTCTACTCACTGACAACGATACAAGAATATCAACCTGAATTTAGTTGAATGACAAAGCATGAAACTTGATAAAGAAAATATATATTGTTTCTTATTAATAACGACTTCATTTAAATTTTAGAAGAAAATATTATGCGCTAATAAAATAAAACATAAATAATAAAATCAACAAGTATTATAAACGCGTATATTCTTATTTATTTATATAATAATTCATGTATAAGGCATGAAGTAATTGATCATCATGATCCCGTACATCATTACAATTACTTATAACTTATTCACATGACATCAATGTCGATCCCATTATTTCCCCTCGACTAACGAGAGGATGATACGAGATAGTTGATTATTTCAGCAAATTCAGCAAAACTCAAATATAACACCGATATGATAATCTGAATTGAGACATAGATCTTTGTCATTTTCATTACTTTCTCATTTAAGAAAGTGTTGTCAGCTGATGCATGCTCTTAGAGGAATAAACAATTTTTCGCTGAATCCAATTCCATCCGTGTCATCATATAATGAAACAGATACTTGATTTTGATGATTGAATTACTGAAAGCTTCTATCACTACTCTATCAAATACTAATTGGTAATATTCACATAACAGCAGAACATAATCAGACGAAACAACATTTCTTATTGATTCTTTAAATGCAACTATCACTCTTATTTAAAATCAAAATTGCTATAAAAATAGTAAAGGATTTTAATGCTACCAATTTCAAAAAACAGCCGAAGAGAATATTCGAACTATAGTCGAAACGTGTTACAATACCTTTTCTTTAGGTTGTTATCAATAGTCAACACACACGCGCACACATCGTGAAGGGACCTCGTTACGTTATCTTATTAACTTTATTCTGTTTGATCTTTGAAGTAGAGAATCACTCTTGCATTTTTGCGTCTCTTAGTTTGTTTCATTTTCAGCACTACTCACTAGAAATACTGATGACAGTAGGTCTATCGCTCAGACTTGATGTCTCATTTTAGTTTGTTTATCCTACATCACTTATACACTCATTGTTGTTGTGTAAATTCAACTGTTGCTGTCGTCAATACTAGGTAGATGAAAAATGTTTCACGAACGAAATTAGTTATTGATCTGCAGTTTTCACTAATTGAAAGAAGCTGAATTAGAAAATGCTCTGATATAATATTATGCAAAGTGAAATGGTTACTTAACCACTCGTTTTGATGAATTCATGAGAGAAATGTGTAATAATGCAATGTAGAGTTAAAGATACAATGTGAATGATTACCTTCTCAAGGTCTGAAGTTAAGCAAGTGAATTTGGTGAGGTTTAACTGGAGACTAATTGATGATTACAATAGCAAAAGAAACTGAAGAATTTCATAAGTGATTGCAGTTCTAACCAGTTGATATAGAACTCCAACAGGTTCATTTTGACGCCTGTTGTTTTAGAGAGTGATGCGTATTTTTTTAGGAATTTCTCTCACATAAACGGACGGATCATCCATCAAAAGTTTGAAAAATTATCGCTTATCTTGTAAGTAATAGTTTATCAATTTTTAAATAAACAATAGGAACTGACAGAGAGATTGCTTTTTATTTCGATGCAAAGTCAGACAGCTGATGCTTATCTATCCTAGTATTTAGAGATTTCGTCAGTCATATAACAACTTTCAATAACATCTATTTTGTGAGTATCTAATTAATTAGAATAACGTTTTTCTTTCATCTAATTTGAGTACAGCTTCTCAAGCAAGTGCTGCTCATCCTATTAAATCAAGGTGCTGGAAAAAAGAATCAAAAATATTTTTTTTCTCTTCTTTCTTTTTGGTATCTTTTACAAGATCCTAGTTTATTGGATGTTTCTTGTCAAAACTGATTAATGAACGACAGCAAAGTAGACCTTGTTTTTACAGAACGGAAAGGACGATGCTGGATCACAAATCAAGTCGTGTCTCAAGGAGAAATTCTATTTGTGTGGAAACCATATATTATTGTTCCATACGTGACAAACAAAGATTACGTATGTGCAAACTGTATTCATATTTGCAAAGAAAAAATACATATAAAGGACATGATTGGGTGTCGACAAGATTGTCGTCATGTATTCTACTGTTCTGACGAATGTGAACAACAGCATTGGGACAAGTTTCACCAATACGAATGTCCGTTTCTAGATAAAATATTCGCCTTACACGATTTTAATTTCAATGATGATGTTATTAATTATGCTCGATTGGTGATGCGCATGCTTACCCACCGATTACTGGAAGTCTTACACAAACCGCACGATATGTCAATCAAAGACATTTGGATATCACGATCGCACTTCGATAAATTTTCAATGGAGAAAAAGAAAGAATTTGAAGTTGTGGCCAAAATTTTGACGGAATATATATTAACTGGACTCATTCCTAGTAAAATAAAATGCAGTCATGAATCTATTGATTTTATTCAATCCTTTCTCCCTGATACTACAGATGCCGAAAAAGTAGAAATTAATGACTTTCACTTTTGGTTCACTGAAATGACTCATTTATGCTTATTCTCAAATGATGCCGCTATTATCGAAGTAACAAAATGTCTACTAATTAAAGTGTACATACTTATTTGTATGGAAGAGATAAACGCATTATTTCATATTACTTTTGCTCTCGAAGGATACACTCATGCGCCACAAACATATGCAATGGGAATGTATCCATCGGCGGCTTTTGTCAATCACTCATGCTCACCGAACTTAGCACGTTTTCCTGTTCAAGAGGATAGGGACAATGTTCGTGTGGGTGATGTCGTATTTTTTGCAACGCGCTCTCTGAAAAAAGGTGAAGAATTATGTTATAGTTATTTGGAGCGTGAATATGAACTTTATAGAAAAGAACAAGTTAATGCAAATGAAATCATCGAGGCTCAAACAAAAAGGAAACAAAGATTGAAAGAAGAATTTTTCTTTGATTGTGATTGTACGCGCTGTTTCAACGAGTCAAAAGGAAATCTTGATACGTCTTATGCGGCTCTGGTAAAAGAACTCAAATGCACAAAATCAGAATGCAAAGGTTGGCTTATTCCATCTTTTGAAAAATATATGCGTTGCGAAGCATGTGGAACTTCACCATAGTATATACTATTCTATGTTCATGAAATATTTCTTTCATCAACATATATGAAATCCGAATTCTTCTAAACTTTACAATAAGAATAAAATTAACACTGAAAATTATATTTGAAGAAGAGGATGATACAATTTTTGTTGATTTCAATCCAGTTAGCCGTAAATATTAAGGATCACATATTTCAATACCCAACAGACGAGTTAAACTAATGAGGAAACATTCACAGATACCCGAATGTTTTTGATTCGAGTCTTAGCGTATCTTATAGACCTCAGTGAGTGGTATCTACGGCAAAACAGAGTTCATATGTGTAGCTTGTTTCTAGGGAGATCGAACGTTCTTAGTGAGTTTTCACTGTAGAACATGACATATTCAAGCAAGAAGAATAGTTTTCATTAAGAATTTCGAACTTTTCGGGCTGAATCTTTCAGAGATATGGAACTTTCAATGTAGATGCCGTTTTCAATAGTCAATATATACAGCATGTCATTTTTGAAAACTCCATATCTTTGAAGGACGTAGTTCAAAGTTTTGAAATAGTTTATGTAGACTACTCTAGATGGCATATTTATGTGAACCGATTTGAGATTACGTAATTACAAACTAAAACTATTATTTTAGAATTATTTTAAGTAATTCTGGTAGTTAGGTAACTTATACAATACGCATTTAATAGCATTATTCTTCTTCGGAACCTGTGATGACTATCGTTAAGGTAATTATTACGAAGCAATCCAACCGATGATAAATATCACGTATTTGTAAGATAGAATATAATATTATTTAGGATAATGGTATAGGCTAAATGGGAATTTCAATTTTGTCTAGACAATTTTACGATTGTTCTGAATTTTAACTTCTACTGTAGCATGGGCATCGTTTATGTAAAGTCATCGACTGTCATTGAAGTCATCCTTTTCTGATCTGGAAGAACGACAGAGATTTCTTCGATAGTTGAGCTCTTTTCTTCAAGTACTTCAAGGTCATGTAGCAGAACGATATTACGATGATCAAAGAAAATGGTTTGTCTCATTTCTGGACTGGCGAAGTTGATAAATTCTAACTTTTTCACGTTAATTTTGCCACTTTTTGGTTTAATGCATATATAAATAGTACATATGGCGATGAGTACGCTAAGTTTTTCGAGCAATCGCTCAAGTCTTGGAAGAATGGCACTCCTAATAAGTCCCGATTTCTTTTTAAATGGCTGCAAAAAATTTATCTAAAGCTTTCAAGAGAGTCTATTCATGCATATATTTTTCATTACGCCACAGAGAAAGAAAACAATTATTAGCTGAATCTAATGTTGTAATACTGGATGAAACATGTTTTGCTACAGCAGATAAAAAATTGGAGCGATAAGTATTCACTGATAGGTGCGGAATATCTCCGTATGTTAAGCAAAGAATAATCGTTGAGTCAACCGCATCATATCACATCTCACGAGCTTCAAGATAATGCAACAGTCGTGATAGGCGACGTTCTATAGATTGTTTGTCAGCAATGCTACCATTACTATTTCGGTAAGTTCTTTGAGAACGTTCATCCTTCACCATTCGATCTATTTCAGAAGATTTTTTCAATTTTTTTATCCGCTTTTGTATTTCATCATACTTTTGGAATTCGTTAGACTTATCCAGTGCCAGACTGTTTCATAACATTCTAATACGCTGTCTTTATCACTAATCTTTTCATAAACTACTCCAGCCAAAAATAGGCAATCAACGGATTCCTTTGTATTTGCAGTACAAAATTGTTTCAAATATTTTTCGTAAACGGCAATTGATTTCGTAGATATCGGCTGCCAAAGCTTAAATTCTTTGAATAAATAGGAAAAAGACGACTGATTTGATTCGACACAAGGAATAGAACGCAGAATGACTTTGTGCATTTCAACTGTTTTTCTCGAACAATATTGATGCTCCCTAAAGCATTGATATAACGTTAGAATTAATGGTTGGTTGCGTGCTGCATCGGTTTTCCATTGTTTTGTGAAAATCGGTCACCATTTCTTCCAATTCATATTATTGAATCTCACTTCATCTTGGGCGATTTCCTTTAAAGCTTTTAAAATATCCGCATAATGTTGCGAATTTTTTTCTTTTTCAATGAATTCGATAAAATATAGATAACTATACGTGTAGTTGGTCATCCTAGGATTAATGAGTTTTAGTGTAACTGGTACCTATGGGCGATCAGGTTGAACTTTTGGATCACCAACATCGATCACACGAAAATGTGTTAGAACAGAAAAGAGCACTTCTTTCTCTTCTAGTATTCCCGATAATGAGGCAATATCTGCAAAAGCTTGTGTACAATCATATGCGTTACTTTCTTGGATCTTGTACTCATCGGTTATAATAATCTCAAATAAACAAGGGATACAATCGGTCGGAGAAGATATAAAATTGATTGAAACTTCAGGATCGAGTGATGCAGAACAAAATGTCGTAAACTTAATAACGGGATTTGCCGATTTACAAACAGAACGAAGGTATTGAAGTTCATTTTCACTCAAATATTGTCCTCGATACACCGCACACATTGGTTTTATTTTTGAATTATACTGTTTTCGATAATTTTCATGTAATTGAGTATGTAAATCCGTAATAAATTGACTGAATTTCTGAATAATTTCCATATTTTGTGTGCGTAAAGCATGATTTATAATGCGATAAAGAAAAGTCTCTCGTGTATATTCCTGAATTGCATTATAAGAGTTGTACTTTTGTGCAAAATTATCAATTTGTTTGAGCATAATAGGACTGTTCTTATAGTAAATTCGACATTCTTCAAGCATTTCACGATAAGACGTTTTAATACATTGAGGTCTGTGGGGGATTGCTAGATAAATAAATGATACCATTCGGAAGTAACTGTTTCTGCGTTTTTAAATGACTTACCATGGAAAGGCCATCGTCCATTTAGCTGTTTTATGTCAGCGTGAATTCGGGTGAGGAACTGTGCTGAATTCAACATATTATAACGTATCTTACGGTTCTTTCTGGTCCATGTTGCATGTTTATCGTTATCCATACAATATGCATAAAGACCGATAATATGTGATATAGTCACAAGTCTTTGTGCATATATCTCTCCCAATGTGCCAGAAATAACTAAAAAAATATTTTCATCCTGACAAGAATTAATGAATCGAAGACTTTCCTCAATGTTAGCAAACAGTTTCACACGATCTTCACCGAAAATCATCGAAAGATTCCAAAATAAATCGTCTTCATCATGATTAATAAACACGACTATAATGTATTCGTTTGAATTATTTTCTAGTTTGAGATTTAATGATTGCAAAATGCCCTCAACGACAGGATGAATGACGTTTTGTTTTTCGCTTGATAATTCTGCCATCACTCCTTGTAAAAGACTCTAAAAATACAAAAGTGAGAAACAATCTAGACTTCGATTAGATTTTTCTCAATGACTGTGCCAAAGTATGTCAGATTCAATCCAAGCATTCGCTAACATTTATGCAACAGTTAGAAAGATAAAATATTCATACTTGTAGACGTCGAAAGTGCAAAGACTACCATCGAGTGCGAGGATTTTTGATAAAAGAAACGTTAGTGCAAATAATTATATGCTTTATTCTAATCATTCATATAAATCGTCTCGATTACATACATAATACACGTTTAAATACTGAACCATTATAGACAGTGAAAGACGGTGAAAGGTAAAAACTAAGAGCAAGGCCAATGTTTAGGATGAAAGGATTTAGTAAAAGTGTGGTAGACATTCCTTCCATAATGCATTCCGGTAGGACTACTATAGTTAATTCGTCTACTTGACATCTACTTACTTTTTGGAATGTAAACGAAGTTTTTGTTAGTCAAATCAATTAGTGAATAGGATATATTGAAGCGAAAAGAAAATTATTGAAAAATATACTAAAGTTTGTATAAAATTCGTTTCGAGAAGTCTAAATAATCAGTAACTAATATGTTACAGATATCGATAGAAATGAAGGCGCTGATATCCGCTTTTTTGCCTTATTCTATTCTATCAACTACAAATGTATAGTTTTTACTACTCAAGATAACGAGAATGGAATTTTTACGATTTCAGGATTGTAGATATCTTAACTATCAATATTCTATATGTAGAAGTATTGTTTCTTATTAAAGAACAGAGAAAAAGTACATATATAACTATATGATTCTGTTTTTTCACTTCCTTTAACTTTCAATATTTGAATATCACTGATATACAAATATCGAAAGTAAAGGAAATTAAAAATCACTATCATATAAGTATTCTCTTATTCACATATTTTCAGTAAAACAATCCTTGTTAAACTCGACAACTTATCATTGGACATTTTTTTGTTGGAATATAAATAAAGACTCGTTGATATCTACTATATTTGTACTATTTTAATCTTAACGGCTGATATATCTGATTAACAAATTGACTTTCTAACGTTATATTATGCTTTTTAAGATAATATTTATTTATTCAACATATCCTCTCGTATACACGATAAGCATGAAAACGTTTAACATCGGCTCAGATTTACAATCATAAATAATATTTCGATTTAAACTGACTCTTCTCAAACTAACTTAGTTTTCATTTCAAGTGGGAGAGTAGTCATCCTATTCTGCAATGTTGAACATTCCGGAACCAGTTCCGCCGTTGGAATGAATTCCTTCACTTCTGGAATCAAGTCTAACTTGTATTCTGTCCAATTTCGGAATCGATTCAAACGATTCCCCGAACTACAACTGCTGTTATGTTTCTATTGTCTGTTATCCGTCTAGTAATGAACCGATTCCGATTCGGAATTAAGAGAAAACGGAATCGGCGGGAATCCCCAGGAATTGGTTTCGTGCACGGAACTGGTTCCGCAATGTTCAGCATTTCTAATCTCGTCCGTATTATTAATAATACACAAAATGAGGTAGTGGAATGTGAGATTGAGGGTGAGCTTAACATGGAGATAGAATCCTAGTGCCATGATATTAATATTTCAACCTTGGTTATGGGCTTCGTCATATGGGTTTAAATCACAAGGACACTCTATGTAAAAGTCTAATACACCGCAAAACGTTTCGAGTTGCATGTAATAGACTTCAACCTATAAGATCTTATGATCTCGAAGACAACTGATGAGTTCTTCAGTCAGAAGAGAATGTTGAAGTCAAAGTAGTTGGGAGTTCATCTCTTTTGATAAACTCTCCAACTAAGGATAAGTTGAACGAAGAAAAGGCGAAGGAACTCTCGCATACGAATTACATATTCAACTTTCAATGTTGTGCACCATGTGTGTGCCTATGGTGCATCTCGACAAAAACAGGAAGATAATGATCACGTATTCTCTAGCTCTGTTGTTCTTTACTTTCCTTTGTCAGCATGTTTGCTAATTACTCCCCAGCACAAGATAATGAAAACGATGAAGTAAAAGAACTATCAAATATGACGTATACATACTATTAGCTTCAATTTTATGAAAAAAATGTACCATGAACTTTTTGAAAATGTGTTGAACACTCAAATTCAGATAGATTCAAAACAGTAGACGACGTGTTTCGATTATTCCTTTAGTAGGCATCATCAGGTATCTTCAGAGTTAGATTTGATAACCGATTAGTTCTATATTCGTTTTCCTTGCAACAACTACAGGAATGGTTTCTGTCAATTGTATGATGATGATCTTCTCTCGGTTCTTATTTGTAGAATAATACGGATTTTAGGAGTCTCTGGTTCCTGAACAAAGGTGGAAAGAAAGAAATGAATAGTTCTCTGACTTTGTTCATATCAATTCAGGGCAAGAAATCAGACAGCAAGATTTTACAAAAAAATTGTCTTTTCTCAAATCTTACATCAACAATTACGGCAATGTTCGTGTATAATTCACCAATAAGATCTTATATGACCATATAGTATTGTAGATCAAGGATTCCACTATTTCATTAAGGAAATCGATACTATTGATCGTTGAGTAGTTTGATATATCACTGATAGATTCAAGTTAACCATACCTCACTAGGAAGAATTTTATTTTTGAAGAAAATGTAGTCAAAAAAAGTTGATGAATCGTTTCATTTTTATTTGGATCCAGCAACTAGTGAACAAATAATAATATTGAGTTCGGTTGTTCCACTCGGTGGATCCTGTAAGAACACTCAGGAAGCCCAGTAAAAAGTCAGCTTATTCTGAAGAAAAACGTCAGAAATTGCTTGAACATGGGAGCAGTATCCGACGGGAAATGTTTCGAATCTTTTCAGTGAGTTCCGACCAATTAGTTATGTTTTTCTGCATTATAACGTGATTTTTCGTCACGTCTTGCGATAGTTCCTGCAGTATCCTGTGGGCCGAACGATCGATCTGGGTTATAGCGACCCGGCGATACGCGATACAGAACGAGAAGAATGAAATCTTGGAAACTTTTAATCCGTTTCTGACATTGGTATTCGAAGGTAACTTTTATTTGGTTTTTCGGTTTCCGATTTTGTTGCTACAAGAAACCTGTTTTGAGTTTCCTGGGATTCATTTTTTTTATAGAGGGTATACTCATAGAATTATTCTGGCTCTAAAATAATACATCATATAAATTTTGAAAAATCAAATTTATTGAATTAAGCTGATACAAGAAAAAGGAA
>OENM01000188.1:10573-25336 GCA_900239745.1 Rotaria magnacalcarata
GTTTCTGAGGTCTCTGTAACGGTCGGTGATGGTTTCTGAATTATCTATCACGGTATGTGATGGTCTCTACCGACTCCATAGATAATAATACAGACCGTGACAGGGAAGCTCCACAGATCACCACAGACCATGACCGAAAGGCTCCATATATGATTACAGACAGTGGCAGAAAAGCTGGAAAGACTCGCCGACCGTGATAGACGAGTTCCAACAAAGAAGTTTAATCGTGTTTCACATTTTAATCTCATAGGGATTGCGCTAAAAGCTTTTTTCTTCTTTTTCATGCCTGTTAATACTAATTCATTGAGATCGATTATTGTGGTTCCAAACTCATGAGATAAAAGTCTTTTTTGTATTAGTGATTCTTTTGTTGTTAGAGTGAAGAATTTCTCGACCATCATTTCAATAGCTCATTGAGAAGTTTCATGTTTAAAAAATAAAAATGACATTTATTAACAAATAAAAAATTTTATCAAATCTTTTCTAATAGAATCTACTAATGACAAAGTAATAATTGGATCAACTGATGGCGAAGTTAATTGGAAATCATTTGAGCCTGCAAAAACATTTTTTGATTGATTATTGCTTGCCATTTCAGTTGTAATCGGTGTTCCCTTGTTTAATCCAGATACAACAGCTTGTGTATTTTCAGATGGGCTTGCTTAGGAGATTATTGGAATATGAGTGTAATGCATCGTCGACTAAAACGTAAATAAACGATTTATATTGAACTGACAAATTTAGAAATAATCAAATTTGAATTACTTGAATATGTAAATTGGATGCTGGTGAAAATTTGGTTAATTTATTTGATTTAACAGTTGTTAGGAGTTGATATTTGATATCTGTGCCGATATTCACGGCACACTTCGATGATTCTCCTTTCTTTTCTTCTGTTCTCTTTCCATTGTTCTAATATATATCTCGCTTGTCTCTCTTCTATCTCTCTCCTATATATACGTGTGTTATGTATGAAGTTGGGACACGATAAGAGATGTCAGATGACACAATACACCATCATGCCGACGGGCATAGGCGACACTCTCTAGTTTTGTCGTTACACTCTGGATATGTGAAGAAGCGAATAAAGATCATTGCCTAGAGTGACTGTAAGCTACTCTACCGATATCCAGTTTATCCTAATGATATATACCAAACAGAGTCCCATATTTACCGTTACAATATCGATTTCGTGATACAAACTTAAATTGAACAGAAAACGATCGTTGAAGAGAATTTGTATTTATCAAATATTCTGATGCATCAATACTATTATTAATCAATTTATCTTCCAGAATGATGCGTGGATCATACGGAAAATGCCAGCTTTTGGAAATGATGGTGAACAATGAACAGGTATTAATGCACAGACGTATAGTTTCGTAAATAATTTGTTAAATTAGATTTATTAAGTGTTTTATTGTGGGACGATCTTAGTAAATCACATAGGAAGTTTCTCTGTTGAGTTTTTACATACTTAAATGTGTAACTATCTAATGGTTGCAATAAATATGTACGATGAGAAGTTAAGCGTAGTATATGAAGTGTGTGTTTTTCCACTTGATACGTCGTTTCTAAAACCTAAAAGTAATTTTACTGAAAAACTTTAACGTGAAACCGGTGAAAAGATTCACTTACTGATGTGTATATGCTTTTGTTATTTCGATCATCGCGACTTTCCTTCTGGATTCTATATCATACTCAAATATCATCGACATTGAATATATTACATAGTTTTTCCAATAAATGCAATCGTTTCGATACACAATATAGTTGTCAAAATCACCGAGCTACCGCTTCTTTTGTCAAACATGCTCTCGATTTTATCATACGAATGTTCTTCATTGTTTTTTATATATAATTCCATCTTTTGGCGAATCCATAATACCATTCTTTAATGACTGCATCAGATTGAAAGTATGATTGTAAATTCATGAAATGAATCTATTTTGTTACATAATTTATAACATCATTAAAATGAGATCATTTTTCGCATTCCCAGGTCGAGCAATCGGACAGTAGGCACCTATCGGAACCCATCCGATCCAACTGGAATCCAATAGGATTTTATCGGATCCTGCCTGATCTTACAGAATTATCGTTGGATTCCGGGTCGAGGAATCGGTGTCGGATCCTCAGTGTCGGATTCCTATGAATTCCAAGGAAAAACCGTTGTATGTCATCGGAAGCTCAGAGGATTCCGACACTGAGGATCCGACATCGATTCCTCGACCCGGAATACAATAGAATTGTATCGGATTCTAGGATATTTCCAGGTTCCTATCGGATCCGATGTCGGATCAGTTGACCTGGGTTCTTGAAACCTTTCAATTATGCGAAATAGCTAAAATTCATCTCTAAGTGTTAATATATGTCGGACATCCAAGTTGATTTGATGAGTCGCTTGATAATTGAATGGATAATGTACATTTAAAGATTTGAGATATTTTCAACATTTTTTATAGGTCCATTTACCATTTTTTATTTTCTTGATAACATTCAACTCTTCAACTCTGCTACAAGTCAGTGACTTTCATGTTCAAACATAATGGCGCACCGTTAAGAGTTGTTATATAATTCAAACCTATTACTTAATCAAATATTTACAGTGTATAGACTATCTTCTTTTCTTTTCTCTTCCCTCTACAATGGTATCTATATAAATAGCTGTAAGTTGAAAATAAAGAAGAAAAGAAAATCACTTGCAGTTATATTTTTCGTTCGGAAACAGCGTTACTGTTTTGGATAGAAAATACTAGAAAAGTTGTTTATTTATTTATTTATTTTGAATTAGAAACAGGGGCGTAAGTCAGGTCTCAGAGCAGGGGGGGGGGGGGGGGNCCCCCCCCCCCCCCCCCCCCCCCCCCCCCCCGTTACGCCCCACTCGCCTCCCCCTATTTACGCTCCTGATTAGAAACGATTACTAATTGATCTGCATTGAATTTTTCAGGTGACCAAGATCTAGAGATTCATCCGACGCTGATTTATATTACATTTTATTTAGTTCTCTGCAATTACTTCATTTCGAGCAATTTCATTCGACTTGTAGGAGTTACTAGATAAAAAATGACTGAATGATTTCAAATAGTCTGCTGTTGATAGTTTTCAGATCAAATTTTAGAGCTGATATTTGGCAGCGTATCCGCAAAAGAAAGTGAAAAAATTCCTAAAATTGATCGAGTTATAGTGGATGCAACAGAGAAGAGTGATTTTTCGTATCCGTGTACTTCATTCTATTCTATGTGTAAGGTTTTATAGTGGGTGTGTGTTGTAAACGTCGTTGTCATAAGAAGATTTACACCAGCAAGTACAGCTCACACCTATTTCCAATTTTCAGGAAAAATTAGTTAGTGCATGGCGTCGCCTATTACATAAATCGCATCAATTTTCCAATACGAATCTTCCATGTCATGAAAATATTTAATTAGAGTAGGACAGCGAATTCGAAGGTTTGAAAACCTTTTGCAGACACCGGTACAGTTAAAAGAAAGTTTACAGGCCTGGATTAGGCTAAGTTAGATCACGACACCAAGCAAAAGAACTCAAACACTGGCTGACACCATTATCGATCTCAGCGCAAGTCTCATTAAACTATCTTCTTAATTACAGTCGGCGGGACCCGAGATAACTGACCAATCTCTAAAGTATTATGTAAGGAAGAAAAACAATTTTGGTTTTTCAATGTTTCGCTTCTCAACATTTTTATATATAGACATTACATATGATTAATATTCGATTGATTGAAATAAAACTTTAAGTTATCTTTTCAATAATTTTCATTGTAATGATGGCACACAATAATATATTAGGATTCAGACGCCATATTATTAATTTTTATTCTCAGAATTTGCTATTTTATTTATTGTACAAATGCCATAAACAGGGTTGCCACCTGATGAAGTCTAAAAAGCGCAAAAACTGATCTAAAAAAGCGGAAAATAGCGGAAAGAAAAACAGAAAAAGCGGAAAAAAGCGGAAGCTTACATGGTTGCAGATTTGTAATGCTTCTGAGAATATCAGGCATTTTTTCATATTTATTGGATTTCTTTTTATTTCATAAAAGTTGCAAAACATAAAAGAATGATGACTCACGGTATTTATAAACAATAAGAATTGATTCAATAATATCAAATATTATTCTGCGCGTAAGTTTGATATGCAACACGTTTTATACGAAAAAGCGGAACAGGTGGCAACCTTGGTCATAAACTCGTTTCAATAGTGTTCGTTTTTTTTTTGGTATATGGATACAAAGAACTAACAGAGACAACTATTTTTTGAGATTTTCTAATCTTTTTGCTTTTGTACTAAAAGTCAGTAAAAAAAGCATATTGAAAATTTTCTCCAACTCATATTCTAGAGTTGCTGATTATATAAATTCATCAAGAGGTCACTATGTATTGAACCAGATTGCAATGTTTTCGTCATAGATGTCGCATGAATTATTCGAACAAATATATTCCACAAATAAATGTTTATATCCTAGTTACAATAGATTCTCATCATAAGAAATTTAAAAAACCTTGCTTTCCACTAGTCTGATCGTTTATCAGTCCGAACAATACCAACGCTCGAAGCAAATTCTTTTTTTCTTGTTGTTTATTTGTTTATTGTTTGTCTATATTATTTTTACATTTCATTTTAATCCCGATTCCTAAATCAAGTATGTGTCAAATTAAAAAAATATATTCTACAGTAAAACACATCAATGAAACCAATCCAATTCGATTTTTAGACTAATATGTAATCAATGGACGGCAGTGAAACACAAATATCTTATCAAAACGATAGTCAAACAACAGCCCCAATAATGGGTACTGTCGATACGCAACATCCAATGTATACAGTACCTGGCATACTTCATTTTCTTCAACATGAATGGACTCGATTTGAAATTGAAAGACAACAATGGGAAACTGAACGAGCAGAATTACAAGTAAAAAACAATGAAAACGTCTATTAAAAACCAATGAATCCTTTTTTCCATTATTGAAATTCAATAGGCACGAATCGCTTTTCTTCAAGGCGAACGACAAGGACAAGAAAATCTAAAAACTGCACTCGTTCGACGAATCAAAATGCTTGAATATGCATTAAAACAAGAACGGTTCGTTGTATTGTATCAGTTTCAATCAAAATAATTTCTTGATTTTAGATTAAAATATAATCAATTAAAATATGGCAGTGAAACTGCTCCAACAGAAGATCAAAAATCATCATCAAATGAAGGACAAACTAGTAATACAGCATTTGATGAAGGTTAGAGATTTCGTATTTTACTTTTAGTAAACACATTTTTCTTTTATCATTTTTAGATGAAAATAAAGAAGATCCAAGTTTAGCTTTTGGTGGTAGTAGTGTTACTTTTAAACAAGGTCGACAACTACTTCGACAGTAAACGATTTATTTCATTGTCTTTTGTTGAATTATGTGAAATGAATTTTTCGTTTTCGTAATCTATTTAGATATTTAAAAGAAATCGGTTATGTTGACACAATCATTGATATACGTTCCGCAGCTGTTAAAAAACTACTGGGAATTAAAAGTGAAACAAATCTAAATGGAAATAATGTTACGAATTCATCGTCGAATTTAAATGGTGATGCTAAATTAATGAATGAACCAAAAGGGTATAGAAAGCTACTTTTTTTTCATACAATTAGTCAAATAAGAATACAAAATACGGATTTAGAAAATAGAAAGCAAATAGTGCTGGTAGTTATTTTCTTGAGGATTATTTTTCCTTTCTTTATAAAATACTTCTAATGCTGAGTACGTACTTAATATGGAAATAGTCTCAATTGTCAGGCGCTGCTTATTGCCATACTGAAACTATTAATAGCTCGCAAAAGAATTTTCAACCATGATCTTCTACAATTGAGATTCAATAAACATCTTATTGATATACTCTAGTGAATTTTACTCATTAATCGAGCAAAAACAATTGAAGATTTCATCCTAGAGTCTACTTATGATTACCTTCATTTTTAGAAAATTATATATAATACAATTTTTATCTTTAGAGTTATTCCTAATATTCTGAAAAATGCTGCGATTGATTTCAATAAATCTCTTGCATCATTAGCTTTTCTTAAAGACGATCAACCTGACGAAGAATCCCAGTAAGAATCATTGAAACGATTAAAGAAAAAGACAATATTCTTTATTTTCTAATAGTGATATTGACACTAATCGCAGCGTAACTAAATCTAACAATGGTAATGCAACGAATATTAATCATCTTTCATCAACACTTGACACACTAAACGATCTTGATGGTGAAGAAGCTGCTTTACATGAATTCGACTTTCTTACTGGTGATGCTGCTGCAGCTGCTCTAAGTATCAATGAATTTAAGTCAACTGGTATAGGACAATGCTAACAAATGAATTTTTATTTTTAATCAATCTCGATGTTTATTGTTTTTTTCTTATAAATTAGAACCAGGTAGTCATGATTGGAATGTAGACCCATCGCGTATCAATCGTCTAAAAGAAGAATATAAACGTGATCGTCATATAAAACCAGCGTATCAAGTCACAACTATAACAAATTCAACATCAGCATCAATAAGAAATAATCTTTTCAAAAATAATGGTGCTGACGATATATCAGCTGAGCAACGTCCATTTTCTGAAGATGAACAAAGTACGAATACAAAATAAAGATGAAATCGTCTAAAATACAGCATACGTTTATTTTTGTCTAGTTGATTCAATGATGTTTCGAAATAGTAAAAATTTTATCGGAGAAAATGCTATTGAAGGTCTCGATGAATTAGCACGTGTGACAGTTTCAAATGATAATGAACCGCATGATGATGTATAAATAAATTCTATTTGTTTTTAAATCATAAATACGAGATCTTTACTTTGTTCAATTTAGACAAATACAAATGAATCGTCCGAATTTAAAAGAACATGGAATATAAAATATGTTTTACGGAGGTAAGAAAAATGATTTTGAAAATTTGTCTTGATTGTTTTTCCTTTTTTAGTCATTTGGATGGAATACGTTGCGCAACATTTCATCCATTTGAATCAGTTGTGATTACAGGATCCGAAGATCGTACGCTTAAACTATGGAATCTTGAAAAATCAGCTCTATTAAGAAAGTAACTATAAAATGCTGTTCAGAAAATGAACGGAAACAAAATAATAAAATTTTTCATTCTAGATCAACAACAACAACAACAACAACACAAGATCTTGAACCTGTTTATACATTTCGACAACATACGTAAGTTAAACAAGACTACTTAGGAAATCACACGAGAAATATTTTAATTCTTTATAAAGATTTATAATCTAACAAATTAAAAAACTTAATCATATACTTCAAACGTCGAGAGAGAGAGAGAGAGTAATACAGTAGATATGATTACTTTTAAGTGATAGAAATCTTAGAAGTTACGATTTCTTCAGTTGCAAACTCTTCTTTTTTTTACTATAACCATGTCTGATTTAGTATCAATTTCAATAGAGACTTGTTGAGTTGACTTCTCTATTTCTATGTTATTCTATCAACACTATTTCTTACATACTCCGGATATCTGTCGACAGATACGCATTAGAGACTGCAATCTTACCGTTTACATATCATAAACAAACAGTACTTATGGAAATTTAATTATTATTATTATATTAGATGAAGTCTGATGAAATATCCTAGATGTAGCGAACATTGCTTTTATGACATATACAGAAGATATTTATAACGAATTAAAATATTCTCGTCGGTCAATACAGTCAACATGATCCTAGTAATTAAAAATAAAAATTATTTCTTAACTAGTGCTCCGGTTTTATGTACGGCTATACACCCATACGGCGAACAATTTTATAGCGGTGGTCTTGATTCAATTATAGCCGTATGGAATATTCCAAATTCTGAAGTTGATCCATATGATGCATATGGTAAATATTTGCTTAATCGATATCTGTAAAATGCTTTATTTATTTTTTCAAAGACTCAAATGTCTTGTATAAAGTATTGAATGGTCATACGGATGCTGTCTGGCAATTAGCTGTAGCGGGACAAAAATTATTATCATGTTCCGCTGATGGATCTGTAAGATTATGGGATGTAAATCTTCATCAACCGTTACTATCAACATTTAATAGTAATTAGTTTTCTATTGTTTGCTATTATGATTAATGATTCATTTTTTTTTGTTCTATTGTTGTTTTAGATGAAGGTATTCCAATATCGATTGACTGGTTAATGCGAGATACAAATCAATTCGTTGTTACATATGATACATTAAAAACTTTTATATATGATACAGAAACGGGGCAGATTGTCAGACAATTTGCAAATGATCACGCATCATTCGGAGATCCAAACTATCGTATTAATCGATTGATTAGTCATCCATCACAACCGATCGTTATTACAGCTCATGACGATCGAAAAATTCGATATTTTGATAGTAATTCGGGTACGAAAAAACAAAATAATAAAAGTTCAATCAGAGAAAAAAAACATTTACTTTTCGTAGGTCGTTTGATCCATTCAGTGGTTGCTCATCTTGAAAGTGTAACGTCATTAGCTATTGATCCTCAGCAAACATGTCTTCTATCGGGTAGTCATGATCGTTCGATACGTTTATGGAATTTAGATAATCGAAATTGTCTACAAGAAATAACAGCTCATCAGAAGAAAGACGGCGAATCTATACATGATGTTGCATTTCATTCCTCGAAACCATATATGACTAGCGTTGGTGCAGATTCAATTGCGAAAATCTATGCTTAATTGCACTGTGAACGTCCTGTCTTCGTTTGTTTTTTTTTTGTTTTTTTTATAGTTTTGTGTCGTATACTTTACATTTTCCATCAGTTCTCTTAAGATTACCAAATTCGTTCTTTCCTTTGTGTAAATAAAAACAGCAAAAAAATATATATATATATATATATATATATATATTCGTGTATGGACTTTATCATGAACAAAAACAAAATCGACATGAAGAATACCTGTTTACAGAATGTTTCGTTTACTCTTGAACTTTCTTCTTTCTTTCTTTCTTTTTTTTCGCTAAATATCTATACTATCTTGTATTTCTTTTCTTTTACTAAGAAAAAAATATATATACATATGAATATAAACATGATAAAGTTTCAAGCAAGGCGATTGGTATTAGCTTGAGGCACTAATTGAATTCTGAGTAATTTTTAATTTATCGATGATGCACAATGTCAAACTAGATTGCTAATCTTGTCACATAGGATACCTTTCTAAATCTGTTATCGTATCTTTCTTTCTTTATTATGCATGTTCCGATTGCATCGATTTGACCTTTTAGTTTTTATCAACAAAGTAAATCATCATCATCTTTTCTTTTCTCTTAACATACATAAATAGCAATGATTAAGAATCTTCTCTGATGCGCTCTCTTGTCTTTTCTTTCTCTCTCTCTCTCTCTGATGGTATAGAAAGAAAAGAATATAGTTTATCTATTAGATTTTGACTCTTCCACATCTGTTCTCGATATACGCATATATATATATATACATACCAGTACCATTTGTTATAACCATAGTCGGTTTATTGCTGGTTCGATGCGTGTTAATAAAGAGCTTTCACACAGCGGCTATCGAACTCATCATGGACAAAAATATGATGATCGATTCAAAAGAAGAAATCGTCGGTAATTAAACGAAAGAACTGTCTTTGATATTGATTTTTGTTTTGTTCGATTTTTATAGTTATGATGATTATCATTTTCGTAGTAATAGAGAATCTTCATTGCGTACAACGTTAAAATCTCGTCGTCATCGTTACGAAGAATATTCTACTGCACCTTCAAGTCGAAAAGACAATGATCAATTGAGTTCCTATGAAAATCATAAGTCATCATCATCAAGATTTGATCATCCAACAAACAATCCAGAAATTTACTCTCCATTATTATTAGTCAATCAACAAAATCGGTACGATGGTCAACATCCGGATGCTCTGTTATATAAAGCTTCGCAATCAATGCCTAGTCGAGGTTTAACATCAAATTACATTGACTCTGAAAGGAATCGATATTCATCACCACCACCAGTATCATGTTATTCAACTTATCGGTAGGTGGTTATTTTAAATGAATAATCATCTATTTCAATTCCTATTTAGACGAGAAAATACTCATTCATCGCCATCTTCGTATAGAAATGAGTATATATCTCGAAATGGAACTGATCAACATACTCGTAATGAATATCGATCTCCAACACCTCCTCCAATAGAACCTTTACCTATACGCAGCAGTACTGTTGATTCATATAAAGATTTATATCGATCAAATGATTATAACAATCGTTCTCAACAATTTAATATAGAATGTAAGTGACATCTAAAAACAAAACTCTACTGCTATTAATTCCTGCTGTGCGCGCAGCTGTTGTTTATATTTATTGTGCATTAACCATTGATTCCGTTGTCTTTTCATTATAGTTAATCTATTTTTTTCTCTCTTGGTCTCTATCATATTTCGGTCTATTTGATCGGAAAATCAGTAGTCATAGATGTCTTTGTTTTTTGATTTATTTTTTATCGATAACTGTATGATGATGATGATGATAATGTCATTTGAAAAAATAACATTCTTCTATTCCGACTTTTTATTTATTGTTTTGTATCTGTAGCAAATCGAAATAATTCACCACGAGCTTATCATCCAATCGTACCAACTCAATCGTCTATTCATCGTTCTGATTCATATCGGACTTCATCAGCTATTCGGATGTCATCACATCCGCCATTATCTTCTTCTAATTCGTCGTCATATGTTACTCATGATCAATTTACACAGTCGATTCCACCTATGAGAGAGAACGACTATCGAATACGAGATTATGGAATGACAACATCGATAGATCATCGTCAAATTGTTGCAAATGATTATTGTTTATCATCGTCCTATCAAGATCGATCGAATCTGAAACAACGTTCGAGATCAAATTTCGATGACAGTGAATTTCAACGGCCGATGAGACGATAAATAAAGCTGTTTATTTGAATAATCATAGATTTATCGATAAATGTTTGTCAAATATGTTTGAATAACGTTTTTTTACCTGTATATTTCCACCAATAAATTTTTTTTTGCATTAGGAAAAAAATTTGTTTTTTCTATTATAGAGAATATTCGATCGTATTTCTGGTGAACGTTGATCATTTAGGTATATGCCAATTTTTCTCTCTATCTTCAAAAATATATGCCAAAGGCTACACATATAACAGTTATTTGTTTGCTATGAATATGAATAGAAGTGGAATGTGCTTAGAGACTCGATGAAGTTTTTCTTTTTTCTTCTTTTTCTTCTGTTCTTGTGCATCATTTCATCCGAACGAATGGATACACCGACTAACCGAACAAAAGAAAAAGAAAGATGGTAGGAGCTGTTAACAAAACTAGAGTTCTATTCTAAAAGGCTCAATAGTTGATTGGCGACTTGCTATTAGTGCGTCGATTCTCATCATGTTATGTTTCTTTTCTCGGCAAAAGAAGGAGAACGAAGGATAAAAGAGAAGCAAAAAAACATTATTTTTTCTTACTAACACACACATGCACAAATATGCGAATGCGTTAGTTTTATTCATGCGGGGAAGGGTTCTTTTTTTCTAGCGCTGTTGCATTTTTGAAGTATAGAAGTATCTTATAGAGTGAGCAACAATTATTTTTCTCTAGATTGAAGTACAAAAATCAAAAACATAAGAAATGACTCTATCGAATATTTATAATCAAATGCCGAAACGTTATTTACTTAGTTTATTAGGATTTTTCGGATTATTCAATGCATTTCTCTTACGATCGAATCTGTCAATTGCAATTGTTGCAATGATTACTCCAACGATTGAAAAAACTTCCGCGAATACAACGACAATAATACCAGTACGGTGATATGATTTTTCGTTTGTATTTTCATATACTTTGTTGAACCATTGTATAGGCTGCCTTTAATTGGAGTACAACAACACAAGGTTATATTCTTTCGTCATTCTTCTACGGTTATGCTTTTGCTCAAATACCAGCGGGATTTTTAGCAACAAGATTTGGTGGAAGAATTTTATTCGGTGGTAGTATTGGCTTGTGTGCCTTCTTAACTCTATTTACACCATTGTGTGCTCAGAGTGGATCAGGAACATTAATATTCTTACGAGTTCTTGAAGGTCTTAGCTCAGTAAGTTCTTCAGTAAGAAAAGAAGCTTTAGAAAAAGATTTTGTTTTTTAATCCAAAGAGCTGTATATATCCATCACTACATGCTATATGGTCGATATGGGCACCAAAAACGGATAAATCAAAACTGGCAACGTTTACATTTTCGGGTATGTATTCATGAGGATGAAGAATTTTGCGTTATGAATTTATTTATAGGAGGTTATATTGGTACATTTGTAACGATGCTTTTCGGTGGTGTTATTGCTGCTAATTCCTCATGGGAATGGATATTTTATATATCAGGTAATTATCGATGGTAGAGCAAATCGAAACTTCATCGATTTCATTTAGGGCTTTTGGCTCTTGCATGGACAATAGTTTGGTTTTATGTGGCAACCGATTCACCGTCAACTCATCCGACTATATCACATGAAGAAGCAAAATATATTGAAGACAACATGGATCAAGCTATTTCACGCGTAAAACAAATTTACAGAAGGGAAAAAAGTGTATTATCTAGTGTTATTATTTAGAAACAAACAATTCCTTGGAAAGATATACTAACATCATTACCAGTATGGGCAATTATTGCAGCACATTTCGGAACAAATTGGGCTATCTATACAATGTTTACTGAATTGCCAACGTTTCTTGTCAAATCACTTGGCTTTCGTGTTGATACGGTTTGTCTAACGATAATTAATTTCACTATGCATTATTTTTTTCTAATCATAGGCTGGTGTATTAGCTGCTCTTCCTTGGTTACCAGTAGCTATATCAGTGTATGGAGCAGGTTTTGTTTCAGATAAATTGACAGAAAAATATTCAACATTATATGTTCGAAAATTAATTATGTGTATATGTAAGACAACGAATACTGAGTAGTCCTTTTTTATGATTTATTTCGTCACATTTAGCTTTTATTGTAATGATATTGGGCTTTCTTGCCGTAACTTTATTGGACGCTAAAAATCGTGCCTTGATTATGATTGGTATTATAATTGTAATTGGTGCATGTGGTCCTGCTTGGGCAAGTTTCGGTGTTAATCATCTCGATGTTGGTGGACATTATGCAGCTGTTCTCATGGGCATATCAAATTGTATTGGTTCGACACCAGGTTTCATTGTACCAATTATCACAGGTTACATTGTTCAAAATCCGCAAGTAAGATTTTTGCGGTGCTAATCTGAAAATTCTATTTCGTATACTAAATTTAGTTGAAACGTGAATGGAATGAAGTATTCATAATCTCGATCTTAATTTGTGTATTAGCTATCATGTTTTATACATTTTTCGCTGCCGGTGAATTACAAATATGGGCGTCAAATAGCGCTGATGAATATCAACATGTTCTCAACAATCCAATATCATCGCGAGATATTAGTGAAGGTAGTGGTTTAAATGAAAAAAATATTGATGATTTAACAGATCGTCTCAAAGCCGAGATTCACGATGAAAACAATACTAAGTGAAGAAAAAATAAAATAAAATAAATATGTTGTATACTATAAGTCATTTTAATTGTTGTAGATTTGTTTTATTTTTTTCGTTGTTGTTATTTTTGTTGTTCCGTATTATTCCGTATAGAATATACCAGTTGCGAATATTAGATGTATGCGTTTAAACAGTGAATATTATTAATAAATCAGAATATTATTTTTGACAGTCAACTATTTTGTTGTTATTTTGAATGTGGATCACACTCGAATGCGGCTTTAACACAACAAATTGTCATGATGTAAAGTCTGATGTTTCTTTAGAGTCTCTTTTATTTTACTATCTACAGGAGACAAATTGTACATTATGAGTGGTATACACATTGAGTTACTAAACAATCATTTTTCTTGGTTTTGAAGTAGTGTATCTTTGATAACTGATTATGGTGAAAATAACTATTGTCAATATTTTTCATTCATTTTCAATATGAAAACAATAATATATTTTAAAATAAATAGTCCTACATCTATATTGACGCACTGAATATACAAGTGTTCATATTATTTGTGTGTGGTAAGTAGTTGTTTAAGTTTAGATGTCGATATGGTTGAGAGAGTAACACCAATTATATTTATAATTTCAAATACTTACATGCCTAATTTGTTTTTGCTCTAAAATATTCTCCACTATTAACTTCTGAAGTTTTTCCTGAAATGTGTCAACCAATCGAAAAGCATTTCAAACTTCAAAACTTTCCTCGTCTTGTCGAAATGTATCAGCAGGAAAGTTTTCATAAAAAATTAAAATTCGAAGAACTTTTGAAAATATCTTGAAAGTTGTGTTCTACTCTACGAGATTCTATAAATGATGGGCAACTTTCTAATAGTACGCCAATACTAATCATATTATCTTACTTTTTCTCTCCCTGATCACTGAATAACAGAAAGCAATATAAGACGCATGTAAAAAAAATGATTTTCATTCATGCATGCGCATGTGGAGAGACACTGTGGCGAAAGAAGAGGGTTGGTTTCAATCATGCGGAGAAGGTTTTTTTCTTCTTTTTATACACCTTATAGAATGATCAATCATATTTTTTCTGTCGATCGAAGTGAAAAGTCCAAAAACACAAATAATGACGCTGTCGAATATTCAGCAACGAATTCCAAA